>ML105619.1:0-71856 GCA_003697995.1 Taxidea taxus jeffersonii | reverse complement strand
GTCTCATAGTTTCATCTATTTCTTTTTATTCTACTTTGGGAGATTACCTCAAATCTATCTTCTAATGCTTCAGTGAGTTTTTTTATTTCTGCTACCATATTTTTCATCTTTAAGAGCTCTTTTTTTTTTTTTTGCTCTGAGTGTTTTTATTTTAAAGCCCATTCTTCTGCAATATATTGTCTTCTGTCCTGAATAATTGTTTCCTTCTCTTTGTATTGTTTTAATTTTCCCTAGTTCTTTCTACTTGTTCATTTTGCATGGTAGAGATTTTCCTCAAATAGAGATTTTCCTCAAATGCTTTCCTTGGCTGTTTATTCATATTTAAAATGTGGCATCCCAGAGCCACTTGGAAATTCTGACCGCATGGGTATGGTTTTCTGACTAGCAGACTTCACTCTAAGATGGTCAGCTTTGATGGTTTTGTTTCTTGAGGGACCATTAACTATTCAGTATCTGTTTTTGTTTTGTTTTATTTTTTTCTCTTGGGCTGTTCAGTATCCCTGGGGAAATCCTCAAAGGATTCTCAGACAAAGCCTTGTTAAAGATGAGTTCCATCCATAATTCACAGGAAAAAGCAAGAGCCAGTAGAAACAGAAATATTAGAAATAGATACCCAAATACACTTCATTGATTATAAGGATATTTAAAATGAATAAGATTTCCCAATCTTTAATCGAAAGATTAAAGTGTAGCTCTTTGGAGGTCTGGTTTTATATACGACCTTATTTCCAATTCTTCATCTGACCCAGTCTAAGCTATTGTTTCTTCTTTCCATTTGTATTAAAACCTTAGCCTGAAAAAATAAACAAAAAACCAAAACAAACAAACCAACCAAAAAATGCCTTCACCTCCAGGTGCCTGGGTGGCTCAGTAGGTTAAGCATCTGCCTTCAGCTTGGAGTGAGTCCTGCGCTGGGACCTTTGCTCAATGGGGAATCTGCTTCTCCCTGTCCCACTGCTCATGCTCTTTTTCTCTCACTCTGTCTCTCAAATAAAAACAAACAAACAAACAAAACCACCTAAGCCTCTATTTTTCCCAGACTGGTAAACCCAACTAGAGTTCTGGTTCTGGTTTTTGGTTTCATCTTCATTTTTGACCCCTAGGGATTTCTTTTTGTTTCTTATGAGTATGCATCTAAAAGAATGTTTTTCTTCCTACATTTTTTTAGATTGATAAAGTCTGTAGTTGTATTTTAAAACTTTAAACCAAAAATTTTTCTTTAAGATAAAAACATAATTAGCTTCCATATAGATTTAGAGATTATAAAAATATATGTTAGAAGCTAAAAATAAGTGTGTTTTAAGACAAACTTGGAGTTCTATCCTACATAGAGCTTTAATCTTATTTTTTCCACCTAAAAATTAAATTGTGAACATTTTATTTGGAGAAGCACATGCTGTGAGATCTATTTACTCACAGAATTATCAAACGTTTTTCTACCGTTCCTGTCCACTGAGCATACAGAAGGGGCTGGAAGGCTGCAGCTCTGATGTTGAGTGATGTCACGCTGTATTATGGGGCTGTGTGGAGTAGCCAGGTCACAGGAAGTGCCCAGTGTCCGCTTCCAATGACCTTGTGAGCTGAAGCCCCACAGACAGAGCCTCAGTTTCTTCTCTGGAAAGTGAGGACATTAATTTCTTGCCTGTCTTCTTCACAGAGTTCAAAGATCTGTAAAAGCATGATGAGCATCATAAGGAAGTAATGAAAGTTGTTCTCACACAAACGTGAGACTACAGTAAGTTAATGTGAGCAGGTTAACGATAGAGAAACGCTTCTTTGAGGCAGACTGAATGATTTCCCTTCCCCGTTAGTCTATAGCCTCGAAAGATTTTTCTGGCACTGCATCTCATTATCAAATGAGAAAATTTTATGATGGATTGTTCTCCGACACATCAAGGAAGCAGGTGACAGGTTGCATTTCCCTTTTGCTTGCGGCCAGGTACAGTCAGGAGAAAAGAGGATAAAGTGCTCTTCCCTTGTCTGTCCTGCACAGTCTGTGTGGCTGAGTATTCTGTTAAATGGTAAATGCAGAACGACATGAAAGGCATATAGTGAGGTGGTTAAGAGCATGGGCTCTTGGGGCACCTGACTGGCTCAGTTGGTGGAGCGTGGGACTCCTGATCTCAGGGTTGTGGGTTCGAGCCCCATGTGGGGCATAGAGATTACTTTAAATAAAATCTTAAGGGAAAAAAAAGGATGGGCTCCTAAACTTGAATCCTGTCTGTGACTCAACCTCTTTATGCCTCAGTTTCCTCACCTGTAAGAAACAGACATGAAGAGTTCTGCCTCATAGTCGTGTTGTAAGATGTCAGTATGGGGAGACAGGGAGACTTCAGAGCCCTCAGAGAGTGATGTTGTTGCTCCTGCTGCTGCTCAACTCTCTTGGGGGCTGAAAGGGTGGAGTGGCTTGAGAGTTCTGGAATTGTACAGCCTAGGCTGGTGGTGGTATCAATCATGAAGTAGCAAGAAGATTGCCATGGACTGAACTGTGTGGCCCTCAAAGTCCGGTGGTGAAGCACGAACTCCCAGTGGGACTGCATCTGAAAACAGGGTCTTCAGAGAGGTAATTCAGGTTCATGGATGACTTAAGGTTCATGAGGTCATAAGGGTGGTGTCCTCATTCGATGGGACTGCAGATCTTATAAGAAGAGAGGAGGGGGGCATGTAGAGGGAAGCCCATGTGAGGACCAAGCAAGAAGGAGGCCATCTTCAAACCCAGGGGAGAGGCCTCAGGGGAAACCAACCCTGCTGACACCCTTATCTTGGACTTCTAGCCTCCTGACCTGTGAAAAAACAAATTTCTATTGTTTTGGCCTCCCAGTCTGCGGTATTTTGTGACGGCAGCCTGAACGAGTCGAAAGATGGTAGAGACTGAACGGTGACTCTGAAATGGTGACTAACACAATGATGTCCCTCAACATCATGGTCAACCTTGTCCCCACTAGAACCTAGCTGGGCTGCGCATTTCAGTTAAAATCTACCTACCTCGTAACCAATCTGTCTGTTTTGCTTTATAATTTGATGACAGCTTGAGAAAATGCTAGCATTTCTTTTTTCCTCTTTGAAATCTGGTATCATTATTTGATATTCATGTATCTTCGTGGGGATATTTTGTCCGCTTGAGGCTCTGGACCACACAGGGTCAATTTGACCTGGTGGGGCCCAGAGACTGGGTCACCAAAATCAGTCTTACGGACACTGTGTCATAAAATGGAAGCCTTGAAGCACGAGTCACTAAAATTCATGCTCACCCATTAAACTGCATTCAAATCTTGAGAAAGGTACATCTGTTAAGCAAAGCATATGTTTTGCTGATATCTAAGGAACTTGTTTTCACCTGCCTGGAAGCTTTTCTGTATTACACAGCCTGCTGAGTTACAACAAGAGAGAGAGTGGACATGCCCACGGCTTTAGGTCAGTTGCTTCATGTGAGAACACTGTGTACTGTTCAAAAGTATTATAGTCTGCTGTGTTCAGGACACTGCAAAAGTGTAGTTGCTGAATTGTGAATTTTTCTTGTGGGTTAAGATGAAAGAATGACGGGAAGAAATCCACATAATAACTACAAAAAATGAATCTACATAGAACTTTGTAAAAATACCTGAGACAGGAGAAAATAAGCAAGAACAGTAAACAGGAACTAAACTTACATCTACTGGTCGAGACTGTGGGCAGTTGTACCCAATTCTTTGTTCGCTATTGCAGCTAATTTCTTCACATGAAATGAATTAGTATTCATAGGTAAATCATCACCAAATTTAAATAGGGGCCATCACATTAAAATAAGGGAGTGTTTTGCTTCTCCACTGGTGGTGATTACCCAGAATAGAAAGGAGATTATGTAATGATGTACGATATGTTGGCTGAGCATAATTTAAAAAAAGGAGATTATGTATTTAAATAGGTACACAGAAAACTATCCCTTTACCCAGCTAGACTCAGTAAAAGTTCCTTCCCACCTGTGGCAGGCAGGAAAATGGCCCCCACCAAAAATGCCTGCATCCTAACATGTGAATGTGTCAACTTACATGGCAAAGGGAAACTGAGGAAGCTAATCAGCTGGCATTGATTGGATAGGAAGGTTATCCTGAATTATGCAGAGGGGCCCAATGCAGTCACAAAGGGAGTCAAAACACAGCATCAGAGAGATGAAGTCATGAGAAAGACAATGGGCCATGGTTGGCTTTGAAGGTGGAAGGGGTCACAAGCCAAGGAATGCAGTCAGTTTCCAGAAGCTGGAGAAGGCAAGAAAATGGCTTTTCCCCTAGAGCCTCCAGGAAGGCATACAGTCTCGCCTACACCCTGATTTTAGCCTACTATAAGACCTTTTCAGGACTTCTGTCCTGTGTAACTGTAACGTAATAGATTTGTGTTGCTTGAAGCCCTGAGGTTGTGGTGCTGTTTCTTCCACAAAGGAAACTCATTTAGCATCTGAAAAAGGAGGGATGGCAGCCCCAGCCTTAGTCACGTGAGCACAACACACTGGGGTTACTGGGGAACGCTTTCAGTTTCTGAGAGCCTCCTTTGGTGAACAGGGCTAGAGACCACACTCTCCCTCCTCTGGACACTGTACTTTGCATACTGTTTAGGCATCCACCTCTTCCTGACAGTGTCAGGGAACCCTAACCCTCCACCCCCCCAGATCCTGAGGGCTGGGATCGCCTACACCAGCCCGCTCTATCCCTGGGCCTGAGTGATGGATTCAGGGATTGGCACAAGAAGTCTCGTCAGCAAAGCTCAAGCAGCTACTTGCTGGGGATTCTGGGATGGCAACTTCCTTACTCTTCTTGGAGTCTACCTGGAAGAGGGGCTCACCTTCATTGGACATAAAGAGGGAGTGGCCTCGAAGTTGTTGGCATCATATCTGGATCACAAGTGGGGCCGCCCTTAAGATATAGCAGAGGAGAAGGCAGAGAAGAGAAATGTGAAAATCTCATTTTGGCTGACGCAGCAGAGGCCCTAAGAAAAACCTACCTCTGGACTTTTCAAATATGTCAACTAATGAATTTATTTCCCTGAGCTCCTCTGAGCTTTTTTTTTCTATTTCTTGGCATCTGAGAAGTTCCTCACTGACAGAAGAGTTTGCAGTTTCTGGAACTCTCCCTGTTCGGAGAACAGATCTTGTGGTTGAGGCATGACCTCCTGAAGCTGTGTGGTATTAATAGTGATCCACAAACTGTTCTTGATACAGGCAGTAAAATCTTGATGGAACTGTGTAAAGTAAGGATCATTCCCACATGCATCCATTTCTACTAATACTGTATTGTGCAAAGAAAAGATGGCCCGTGTTTAAAAAATATTCACAAATTTGTACATTTCTCTGAGATAAGACTCCATACACTATCCATTTGGAAGAAGTTCTCCATGGGTCTCTCATGTTTCCGACCTCTTGTGAGCAGAGGACTAGCTTCTTTTGTTCAGGACCGTCTTTTCCAGAAGATGTTTATAGAGCAGACTGCCTTGGAACATACAGTGTTTCCCTCTGGGACAAAGGGCAGGCTCCTCTAGGGTGAAGACACGGTCTTCCTCAGGGATGGTGGTCAGGGCAGGCCGGCTTGTTCTCTGTTACATAAGACTGTGTTTCTCTAGGCTGAGGGTTCCTCTCCCGTTGTGCAACCCACTGTGTGTACAGATGCTCCCTGGCCCTCTTCACCTCCTGTGGGAAATGGGGCCCACGGGAACCCCGGCCATAACACACTGCTGCTCTGGTCGCTGCAACTGCGGTGAGGAACACAGTCTCTTGTCTCTGACCCATGAGTTTTGTGTCTTCCGCCAGGATCTGCAAACCATGGCAGGCTCACTCGCTGGTTAGAAGGAGCATGGCCAACTTGCTCGCAAACAGGACCAAATCTTAAGACCTGTCACAGTCCTCAACATCACGTAAAACTGTTAAGTTTCTTTGGTTTTGGTTGGAACTGAATCAAATCAGTGAGGTAAAAATAATATATTATGCTGATCCCAGACTCTGATTTGCATATGCATATATACCTTTGAGTAACAAAAATTGGGGAAGGAGTTACTTTAAAGTGCAATCTGCCCATTAAACAAAAAATATTTTGTTATAGGGATTATAGAGTGAAATAATGAAAAAGATTTTGCTGGTTCGATTATCTGGAATCCACTGGTGGCCTCTTCTTTCTGGATTAGTCCGGGACCCTCCTGGTCCATCCCCAGACTGGGGATGTGTGCAGCGCTGGCAGGAAAGGAACTGCCTCTTCTCCTGAAGCTCCCCTACGTCTGTCCATTTACTTCTTGTTACTGGTTATCACTTTGCACAGCGCCCTAGTCTGATACCCCATCTGCTATTTCCTGACCTTCGACTCTAGTTTACCTGCATTCCTTGGCTCCTGATAGAGCAAGGAAATAAAATCACTGCTAAAGAAACAATAACCAACTGCGGCTGGCCAGGAATTCCTGTGTCTCTGGTGACTGGGATAGAGGATGCCATGGGTGGACAGGGGGTGAGGGTAGCCAGCACATCTTAGGAAGGGCTGCTCTTCTGTCTACGAGAGCACATGAATGAGTCTAGATGATCAGGACAAGGCAAGGCCCCCTCCCCAGTGCACCCAGGCTGGTGCGCAGGAGGAAAGACAGGTAAGTGCGTACAACCCTGTAAACAGCGTTCTCCCTGATGTCATTGCATTTTGGATCCTGGTACCGGCAGGAGACACAAAAGAGTTTGGTTTTGTTTTCCGGGGTTGCTGAGACTCAGAGAAGAAAAGAAAGACCCAGGCAGGAGACATGGTGTCTGGAAGGGATGCCCAGCAGTGTAGCAGGAGCCTCGTGGCTGGAGGTAAGGAGCAGAGGCTCTCTCCATGCCCGCAATGAGGGGCAGCCAGTGACTGGAGAGGGGTCACCATGGGATCTTCTGAGAAGGGGGCCGAGGTACCCTGGCAGCTCCTTAGCTGCAGTGCTGGGCTCTGATTGGATGCTGCCCTGGAACCACCAAACCAGCTTGCTGCTCAGCTCCGGCGATCGTGCTTCTTGGACCCACAAGGGCTCTTGTGTCAGAGGGAGCACAGCCACTCCCTGAGGAGGAGCCACAAACCGCAGGAGCCCTCAGAGCGTAATTTGCTTTGGTCCTTATCCTGTGTTACAATGGTCTAGCTCTCGGGGCTCTTGCCTAAGAGGTAACCTGTCTGGCATTGCTCGTTCAGGTGTCCCTCCTCAAATCCTACTACCCATCTTGCCTGGAGGTGTGCAGCAAATGATGAATCCAGCAAGAGAAGCTGTGTGGCTGTCCACCACTTCACTCACTTGAGAGGGGAGAAGGAAAGAAGGCAGCCCCAGAGGAGCGGAACCCAGAGGTTGTGTGTGCTCAGTGGGGAGCAGAGCTGTCCGTCTGCAGAGGCCGTGTGTGGGGAGGGGATGAGCAACCCGGCACCCTCCACGTCTGCCCTCCACCTCTCAGCCCTCAGCTCCTAACCCGTCAGACGGAAGGTGGCAGCCTAGGGCCAGGCCCTCACAGGGCTGTAGGTACTGCTAAGCACCCTGAAGCCTGGTCCCACCTTATAAGGAAAGCTGCACCCCTTTGAGAATCACATCTGCCTGCAGTTGCCTGCAGCTGGGTCAACCTCAGCGCTGCCTGCTCTTAGGCACCTCCAGGGGAACGGGGCAGGAAGGCAGTGGAGAGGGAACTAGGATCAGCAAGTGGAGAGCCTGCAGAAGCCCCGCTGTCCAGAGCAGGGGGTCCTGGGACTGGGCGATATGGGGGGCTGAGACCTGGGCTCTCCTCAGGAGGCAGGCAGAAATGAAGCACATACGGGAATGAACTAACCCGTAGTTGCTGGGATTAGAAAACGTGAACACAGCTTCAACATGGGAAGGAAGAGGCAAAAAAAGGAAGGGACTTTCAAGAGGTTCGTGTCTTTGTTGTTTTTTAAGATTTATTTATTTACTTTAGAGAAAGAGAGGGAGTTGGGGCACTTGGGTGGCTCAGTGGGTTAAAGCCGCTGCCTTCGGCTCAGGTCATGATCCCAGGGTCGTGGGATCGAGCCCCGCATCGGGCTCTCTGCTCTGCGGGGAGCCTGCTTCCTCCTCTCTCTCTCTCTCTGCCTCTCTGCCCACTTGTGATCTCTGTCTATCAAATAAATAAATAAAATCTTTAAAAAAAAAAAAAAGAGAGGGAGAGACAGTGTGTGAGTGGGGCAGGGAGGGGGCAGCGGGAGAGGGAGAGGGGATCTCAAGCAGACTCCGCCCTGAGCGCAGAGCCCAACCTGGGGCTCGATTTCAGGACTCTGAGACCATGACCTTAGACATGAGCAGAAATCAAGAGTCCAACGCTTAAAGGACTGAGCCACTCAAGCTCCGCAGTGTCTTAGTTTTGAAGACAGGTTGGGTTGGATGAGACGGAAATGGTGGATGGACAGATGCGAAGGAGAGGCTAAGCTAGTGGAAATCACAGCTCCCATGTGGATTTCTACTCTTCTCCTCTACTGTGGAGCGGTGTGGTTTTAACAGTTAGGGACCCTTTACGCACGTAAATTGCCTGGCACACAGGGAGTGCTTGGTAAATATTGTTTGAAAGAAAAATTTCCTAGTTTCTTCACAATATTTACCATGTTCCTTTGCACACAGTACACTTAATTCAATTAATGTTTAATTTAATTTCTTGTATCTTCCCACCGCATCTCTACATTATTATAATAACAGCTTTCCCCCACAAATTCCTTTGTAATCCAATTAGTTAAACTCTTTTTTCTTAGACATTTCTTACCATTCTACATAGATAATTTAGGTACACTTCTGTATTGTCTCATGAGAGTTACTTCAAGTATGTTCTTCTCTGATGGGGAAGACCCACCTCACAGAAGTGAAAGGACACTAACCAAGACTATATTGAATGAATGAATGAATGAATGAATGAATTATTTAAAAAATATTTTATTTATGGGGTGAGCCTGGTGGTGGATATTATGGAGGGCACGTATTGCATGGAGCACTGGGTGTGGTGCATAAACAATGAACTGAAAAAAAAAATTTTAAAAAGCCTAAAAAAAAGATTTTATTTATTTATCAATTATTTATTTGACAGAGAGAGAGATAGGGAGAGAGAGAGAGCACAAGCAGGGGGAGTGACAGGCAGAGGGAGAAGCAGGCTCCCCGATGAGCAAGGAGCCCAATGCGGGCTCTATTCCAGGACCCTGGGATCACAATCAGAGCCAAAGGCAGATGCTGAAACAACTGAGCTGATAAGGTGTCCTAAAATTTAAATGTCTACATTGAATCCTAAGTTTTCCTCCTTCTTCCAATGACAAAAGAAGAGAAAATTAGACAAAAATGCATTAGGAAAATATTTGCAAATTATACATCCAACAAGGATCATATCCAGAATACAGATAGAATTCTGGCAACTGAATAATAAGAAGACAAATGGCCCAAATAAAAGCAGGTAAAGGTATTAAATAGTTCTCCAAAGAAGATACACAGATAGCTAATGCGAACTTGAGAAGACACTTAACATTAGTAGTCATCAGGGAAGTGCTTATCAAAACCACAATGAGATACCACTTCATACCCACTAGGATGGCCATCATAAACAAGGCAAACAAGTGTTGGTGAGGATGTGGAGAAACTGGAAACCTCATACATTGCTGATGGGAAGATAAAATGGCATAGCCAGTGAAGAAAACATTTGGTTCCTCAAAAAGTTAAACATACACTTACCCTATGACCTAGCAGTTCAGGTCCACTCTTGGGTGGATACCAAAGAGAATTGAAAAAAAAAACACACAAAAACTTCCAAATATTCATAGTAGCATAATTCATAATAACCAAAACATGGAAGCAAATGTCCATTGAACAGATCAATAAAAAGAGATAAATGGAATGCAGCATATTCAGACAATAAAATGGTATTTGGCTATAAGAAGGAATGAAATACTGATACATGCTAAAACATAATGAACCCTGAAAGCCGATAAGGGCAAAGCCCTCTAAAGATCTACACGGGAAACCATTCTAGATTTCTAAGTCAGCATGAGTGTTCATAAACTTTGTTCCAACCCAAAGCCTGATTTATGGCCCTCCAGGCATACATTGTACACCTGCTTTGTGAAGGAATAGCCCAAAGGAAAACCATCTTGTCCTTGAAATAGTGATCAGTGTTCTTGCTCCCTGTATTCCTTGATGATAAAACTCTTGATTCCTGCCTACATGATAATCCATAATCTTTTGAGCTTCTAACAGGATGTAAAAAGTAAATACCTTGTAAAAACGATTCATTCTCTGGAATACTTTCTTCCCTATGAAGAGCATGTTTCCCCAGCAGCTATCCTTACTTGGGTTCGATTAAATGCTCTTTCTTGCTGTTAGAGATTCTAAAAGATTTGTTCATTTTGCACCAACAAAGCATCATGCTAAGTGAAAGAAATCAGTTATAAAAAGCATATATTATATAATTCCACTTATAGGATATATCCAGAATAGACACATTCAATAGATACACAAAATAGATTAGCACTTTCCAGAGGCTAAGGGCCTTGTAAGAAAACCCTTACATCTATCTTAACAACCCTAAAAGCGTTCTGGAAAGTGTATGTTTACGGGAGATACATCCTTATCATGAATTCAAATCGTTTCAGCTCAAGGTAGAATCACGTCTAACAGGTGACTGATGGGGAGAGGTAGTCAGAGATGTGGGAAGGAGGCAGTATAAAGATAGAGGAACCAGAATCATCAGTGGACCTGTGAAATGAGTGCCCTGGGAACCACAAGGACAGAACTTCATGGAACTGAAAGGAAATTACAGAGAAAGAGGTGGCCGCAGGTTCCTGGGAGTGCTGACCTGGGAAATGAGTAGAAGACAGGAGAGAATACCCGAACATCTGCTCAGGAAGCCTTCTCGCTGCACAGCTGCATTCTCTCCCAGACAGCTTTTCTGAAAGCAACTCAGGTTAATTCGAGCTGCAAGACTGCAGGGATGTGCATGCAAGAGAGAAGAGGCAACGTGAACCTAGACAGAAAGCCATCTGTTTAGAAGATTTATATGTTGCCTTCAAGGGGAATGAACAAAATTCAGTGAAGAGAAATTGAATTCAGCTTCTTTATCTGATGAGGGCTGGGCCCGGCGCTTTGCAGCGCATGTCACGTCTCAGGTAGACAAAGTGCAGACGGAGATCCATCTTGGCCATTAGCAGGCGAGCTGTTGCAAGCACATACTTACTCTGTGTGCTCACTTGCCTGAATTCTAGAAAAGGACGAAAAAAAGAGCCTTCCACACACAGCTCTTGGGGCACAAATCCCAGAGCCTGCATTTGGCATTGGACTGGGCTGAGGTTTTTAGCTACTGTTCAACATTATCTTTTCTTCCTACAAGAATGGTTAAAAAGATGCAGGCTAAGGGGCATTCTTATTTCTGGAATTTCTTGTTATTTTATGCAAAGAAACGATTAAACTCGGTACACTATTTCAGTTGCATGTGCTCACCAAGCATTTAGCCTGTGCTCATGGCATAAAAGCAGACTAGCCCTCCCACCAACACCCTCCCACGTATCACCAAAGGAGCTTCTTGTCCTGTCAAAGTGCCTGCCACATGCTGGGGCTGCTCAGACGAGAGGGCAGGAACCTGTGTCCCAGCACATTGTCCCAAACTCTCTAGTGTGAGCAGTACTTTTTTGATGTATGATTCTTTAATGTTGAATCGCCTCTGCAACATGCACCCCTCTAAGAAAATCATTCTGAGGGACCATCGTTTCTCAAGGGATCCCACTGTGTTTTACATAGCCGCCCGGCTTCAATCCATTCACAATCTGGCACCTACCTCTCAGAAACTAGATTCCTTTACAATCCCAAATCTTAGCATCTCCTCTATTGCCCAACCACACTGAGCTTTGACAAGCTCCTTGTTTGGGCAGGGACGCCCTCAGATGGGGGGAAATGAATGAGCCATGGAAATATTTCATGAAAAGCCTTTTGGGGGCAAAGTAAATAAGTATTCTAAGATCCTTTTTTAAAAAATATTTTACTTATGTATTTATTTGGGAGAGAAAGAAAGAGCACAAGCAGGTGGAGGGGCAGAGAAAGAGGGAGAAGCAGGCTCCCCGATGAGTAGGGAGCCCAATGTGGGGTTTAACTTCAGGACCCTGGGATCATTAACTGAGCTGAAGGCAGACGCTTAACTGACTGAGCCACCCAAGTGCCCCTGCCCCTCAGATCTTCCTTTCTTGATAATTGAGTAGAAACCTAGCCTATGTCTCAATTATCAATCATATTTTTTTCATTGTAGGGATAATGCTGCTGATAAGCCCCTTTAGGTTCTATTTATTTCCAGATCTTCAAAATGAAAGTTCATCTAATGCCAATGAGCAGAATGTCACTCAACAGAAGAGCCCTCCCTGGCCCAGAGGACTTGCTTCGCCTTGGTTCTCTGAGAAGATGCAAAGCCTAAGCTCCACAGTGTTTAGGCCTGCATACTCCACAAGGAAAGATGTTTCAGCAGAAAAGAAATGTCTCCAGTGGGCTTTCTTTGTCAATCAATATTTATTGGATGTTCATACCACTGGGTCTCTGTTCTGAGCATAAATTCACTAAGCATAGGAGCCTCTCTACACGCTGGTGTCTTTGAGGGAAGAGGAAAATGAGAGAGCAGGGGGTTGCTCACTGCTGGTGAAATCTTGTAAAGTGGAATCTTATTCTCAATCTGTCATGTTAGCCTGAGCTGAGAAACTTGAACCTTGTTCCTTAGGAACCACCAATCCTGTCCTTTTTCAGTACTGAAAGGTGCTTTCTGCTAATTATCCAGTCAGATTCTTTTTCCAAATGATCTCCTCTGGGAAGAAGGGCAAGGTAATAGCACCCAATTGGATATGCCCTTGGGTGGGAGTCAAGACAATTGTGTGCAATTAACTAAGTCTAGTATCTTTACTGTGACAATTTAGGGTATATTCAGGGACCAGAGGATCAGGGTAGTAAAAAGTTTGGGGGGAACCTCATAACTAGATGGGATGGATTATACCAGGCTGAATTTTACAGATTCACAGAAAAACTCTTTAAGGTCCCCATAAACCTGCAAGATATGGAGAAATACTTGTTCCTTTGCTTATTCTCAGGATGTTGGCCTCGCCCAGCTTCAGTTAAGGAAAGGACATCTGCTGTGTATTCTCTTCATCATTAAACTTCCTAAGAGTTTTGGATACTCAATGTCCTTTAACCATAGCAGTAAATATATATATATTTACTGCTATATATATGCACAACTGTTGATTTGATACATTTGTATATTACGGTGTGATTACACCATGGCGTTCATATATACAGCATATATATGTTGTGCATATATATAGCAGTAAATATGCATATATATAGCATATATATGTTGTGCATATATATAGCAGTAAATATATATATATATATATATATATATATTTGACAGAAAAAGAGAGAACAAGCAGGGGGAGCAGTACGCAGAGTGAGAGAGAGAAGCAGGCTCTCAGATGAGCAGGGAGCCTGATGGGCCTTGATCCCAGGACCCCAGGATCATGACATGAGCTGAAGTCAGACGCTTAACCACTAAGCCACCCAGGCACTCCCTACCAAAGCAGTTTAGATCCAAATTTGTCGTTAATCTACAGGCCAGCTGATAGACCCAAGTATCATTTTTAGGAGGCATGATCTGTGTCAGCATACATGTGGTGTTACTGAATGAAAAACAGTTCTTATATACAGTGGAATATTCCTCAGCCAAGATAAAAAGGAAACTCTACCACTGGGGACAACATGGATGGCCCTTGAGGACATACATTGAGTAAGAAAAGTCGAACAGAGAAAGACAAATACGGTATGATCTCATGTACATGTGGAATCCAAAAAAAGTCAAACTCACCAAAATAGAGTAGGATGGCAGTTACCAGGGCCTGAGGATTGAGGGAAACTGGGGAGATGTTGGTCAAAGGTACAGACATGCAGTTGGAAGATGGGTAAGTTTTGGATAGCTAATGCACAGCACAGTGATCAAAGGCAATGATAATACATTATATCCTTCAAAGTTGCTAGGAGACCAGATCTTAAATGTTCTCACTCCAAAAAATAAATGGCAATTTTGGGATGTGACAGACGTGTTAGCGAACGCCATGGTGTAATCACACCGTAATATACAAATGTATCAAATCAACAGTTGTGCATCTTAAACTTACAATATTATATGGCAATTATATCCCAATAAAAAAACGCATTTCTTAGCTACATGCTAAACACCTGTATCAGCTTTGATGACAACAAGCTTTTAGATTAAACCTCTCAAATTAATAAAACTAGGATATCAACCAACTATTAAGCCAATCAACGAAAACACAGGCTCTCTTCTCTATTTTGAGGAGGAGGCAGGCTCCCGGCGGTGCAAGGATTTTGTTATTTTTCCCAACAAAACCATTTAAGCAGGGAATTCCAGGATCTGACGTGGGTTCTGAAAGACACTTCAGCTGCTGGATTGAGGATGAATTCAAGGTGACAGAGCGGACTGGCGGCTGGGAGAGGACCAGTGGAGGTGATCGACGCATACGCCTTCAGAACGGGTAATAGTTGGATATGTGTGTACAGTACATGCACGTTTGCACACACATGTGCATGCACACACACTCACACCCACAGCTATCTGTCTGCGTGTGGAGCTCTGCAAGCAGAGGGCCGATCAGCCTGCCTTCACAGTATAATCAGATGCACTGGGCTTACCCTCGGGCAGGAAATGTGCTCAGCCCTCATTTTGGGGCTGTGGTCCCTGGAAAGGGGGCTCACCAGCCCGTCCCAGTGCAGACTCTGCGGGCACCAGGGCCAACCCTGATGCATGCAGAGGCAGGCTGTAGCTGAAATGCCTGTGGGCCATTCAGGAAATGGCTGGGAAGGCACTTCTTTTCCTTCTCTGGAGCATCGGCGGCCACACTCCTTCCTTCCTGTCTGGCCTTGGTTTGTGGTTTTGTGGCTGCGGACTCCTCAGCCCCTGCGTGGCCCTCGGGGCCCGCACAGCCCTGGGAGGCATCCCACAGAAGAGTGGCTCTGGCTTTGTCTGCCCACTTAGGGTGAAATGGGAAAGCCTCCAGCCCTCCCCAGCAGCAGAGAGTGTCAGAGGACCGTGAGCACACAGCCCGCACTGAAAGTGAAGGTACAAAGGCTGTGACACCTCTTCAATTCACATGGACACCAGCTTTAAAGACTGAAGGCAATGCTCATTTTTCTGAGTTTGAGCTGCCTTCCGAAGGTGAAACGATCAGGTGGCTTTGATTTATCAACATCATCATGAGAAATGGGAGTTGTGTTTTGTTTTTTAATCCCGTTGCTCTTAGGAAATGCTTTGACGTGCTTGACAAAGAGCCCTGGTTACAGTGGCCATCCGTCGGCCCTGGGATCAGGTAGGAGGGCCGCCAGCCTGATACAGCCTGGCTGGGCCATCACCTTAAATTTCTTGCATGTCGGGGTAGTTCTTAGTCATGGCCATCTCCACCTGATGCCATGCTATGCTCTTGTGGCCCGAGGAGCTCCCACTTGGCTTGATTATTCAGGGCTCCGGTGTCAGTCTGTCTTTCTTGTGAAGTCTTTGTGCTCAACATCCCCGAGATTCTGGAGCCCAACCCAGAATGTAACACTGAACTTGGACGATGAAGTTTGCACAGAGGAAACACACCTGGGTGCAGGCAGTGCATTGGAAGCAGAGGCCCTTGGGGTGACAACAGGCCCCACGGCCTGGTCACCTGAGCTGCGGGGCTTCCTATGGCTAAACTTCATTTTGCATGCATTTCTTTAAGCTCGATTTTAATGCTTCAGAAGCTCAAGCAGGGCAAGCGGGGAGCAGTTCTGATGAGTTTCGAATGAGTATCTAGACACAGGGGCACCAAGAGTGGCAGCTCATCCCTCCTCTTCCAGTCCAGATGTGCAATGGTGCTGAGGCACCGAGGCCCTCAGGCCCGGCGGGGGGCTGCCTTGGGTCCTGAGCTGAGCTGCCTTGGCCAGCTACCCTGGCTGGTCCTCTGGGGTTTGCCCTTTCTGCAGGTGGTCAGCATGCACACCATGCACACAGTCACACCCAGTTCTTAGGGACCTGGATCCCCCCAGCAATGACCTCTCACAGCCAGATCTCTCGGGGCTGCCAGCTTTCAGCTCCTTCTGACGTCCGCCTGGGACTTTCCAGTCCGCAATGCCTCCCACACCCTGAGGGCTGCTGCAGCTAGGCGCACGGCTCTGTGTTCTGCGTCTGTCTCCATGAGCAGGTGTGGTATGGACACGCTCCGGCCTCGTGACGACTTTGAGGATGGCTGACTCAGGAGCTCCTCAGACATTTAGGAGGGTATCCTGGGAATATCCTTCTGGCACCAGCAAGCGTGGCTGGCCAAGAACAGAGAGACTCTTCCATGAAAGAGGAGACATCCCTTTTTCTGGTTTCTTGCTGGGCCCTACAGAGGGAACTGGGTCCGCTGAACTGTCTCCAGCCCAATGCAGTCTCTCCTGCTCGTCAGTGCCCAAGGGTAAGCGACACGGTCTTTTATCTGGATGACATTTTACAGCATACTGTTGCTTTATTACGACCCACCCCCAAAGAGTGAATCAGTTTGTTTGCTTAATATGTTTTTTATGCCTTGTGTAAATACCAGAATTTTGGAATTGGGATGAATCCTATCCTAGTTCCTAAAGCGTCACTAACTTTTACAGTGAAGTGACAGAGTCCTGGGGATTGAGGGACTTGCCTGGGGCCACCTGCTACATTCGTTGCTCCTCAGGGGGTGCTTCCAGGTGGCCACCCACGCAAGCTTGGGGCAGAAATCTCCCCAGCAGGATGCGATTTCAGGCTCTACACAGAGGTGTTGGATTAATGTTCCATCTGCACTTAAGCGTTTTTTCCTTTAGACTTTTTGAAAAAGAGTGTTAAAGAACTTGGGATCTTTGTGCATACATCTCCGGTTGGGTGGGGAATGGTGGGTTTGAAATTAATTTGAAAAACGATCGACAGAGAATGATCCAGGGAGCCTGCTGGGGGGCTGGGTGCCTCACAGACCAACTACTGGATCCCTCCTTCACCAGCCTCCCCTCCCTACCTCTTTTCCATCATAACAAGAGCTGTCATTTGCCCACCAGGTATTGTACAAGACCCTCACCCCTCCCAGTAACCCTATGAGGTAGGAATTATTATTCCCATTTCACAGAGGAGGAAACGGAGGCCCCCAAAGTTGAAGCCACTTGCTCCCAACCACACAGCTTGGTGAGTGGCGGAAATCAATCTATCTGATCCCAAAGAGTGGAAAGCCACTCTTGCCACTTCAGGTTGGTGAACACATCACTTTGCATCACAGGGCCCTGCTAAAGTCACGTGATGCAGAGCAGTCTCACCCCACAGCCTCCCTGCTTTATGCAGAGGACCTGGGAAGGCAAGGCCAACCCCTTTGTCTACCTGCAGAACTCTCCTTCCGATACTGGCAGCAGGAGGGAAGCCATGGGGTTCTTCATCAGATCGGCCACTGCAGGATCCTTGGGTGTCACATAGAAGAAAGGAGTCCCAGTGCTGTTGTTCAAGGGGCCGTCGCTGATGGGCAGGCAGTTCCCAAATGGCAGTCCTGGGATCTAACAAACAGTGAAAGGGATTTTTTCAATGCAAGGTTTTGGACTGATCTGAGCTGGGAGCTCTGTGTGTGTCTCTGGCCAGGAAATATAACAATGAGGATGGCATCACTGTGGTTTTGACAGGCAGTAAATGAAGGCACAGTTGTTCCCAGTTGACCTAGTTCACCCCGGGAGGGCTCCAGAATTTCTACAGAGGAGCTGAGCGGGGGCATTCTGTGTGGAAGAACAGCTAGGAGATTATCCTTGAAGCTGCTGCATCCACATAGGAAAATGCTTACTTAACACAATTTAAAATTATTTGTGGGAGGGGAGATGAAATTCACGGAGGAGTGTTAGAACCTTTCCCACAAGCTGCCCCTGGGAGCCCCACTCTCCCAAGGTTTTGAAAACTTTGGGGATAGAACTTAGGTCTTAACTTTAATATCTTATGTGATCTCTGGTCTCCAGGTGGAACTATTTCTTTTAGAGCCACACTATTTTCTTATGCATTAGTTACATTTTTTTTATTGTAATCAATATTTCATTATATGATTCAGCAACTCACTCTCACAGAAACATGCTACACTCACTTTTGTTCATGATCATCCAGTGAAGGAAGTCAAGTTCTCAGATATTTCTTAGGTTTTTCCAAACCCTGCTGGTTCCTGTATCCCAATCTTCCTGAGCTTTATTTACTCTTTACAGAGTGCTCCTTATTGTCACTGAGCTCAGAACTCAGGGGTTGTCCTTGTCTTTCCAGTGTTATATGGCAGGGGTGTGTAGACCTGGAATAAGGGATGGCTTTCCTCTTTGAAGAAGATGTAATGTTAAGGAGTCTTCCAAAATGGTAATATGAGTTCATTCACAGATTCTGTTTTTCAGCTTGTCCAACTGCCTAGAGTCATGCTTTGCACACATGATGTGTACATAGGAAATGTTATCTGACAGAGCACAAGCAGGTAGAGGGGCAGGGGGAGAGGGAGAAGCAGGCTCCTCGCTGAGCAGGGAGCCCAATGTAGGGCTTGATCTCAGGACCCTGGGATCATGATCCCAGCTGAAGGAAGACACCTAACAACTGAGCCACTCAGTCGCTCCACAATTTGTGTTTTATTTACTTATTTTTTAAAAAGATTTTATTTATTTATTTGATAGAGATCACACAAGCAGGCAGAGAGGCAGACAGAGAGGGGAGGGGAGAAGCAGGCTCCCTGCTGAGCAGAGAGCCCGATGCGGGACTCGATCCCAAGACGCTGGAATCATGACCCGAGCCGAAGGCAGCGGCTTAACCCACTGAGCCACCCAGGCATCCCCACAATTTGTGTTTTAAACCAAGATCAGCTTCATATTTAAGCTTCATATCTTTGTAAGCTGTGTCTTAGGAGCATAGTATATAATTGTGAGAAACCATTTGGATACTGTGACTGTGGTTAAGATCACTGCTATAATCAGAACAAACTTATTTGTTTTTTAAGAGTAAAACAGGAACTTCAGAACTACATAGCCAACCACTTAATTTCACAGAGGAAGAAAGCAGAGTGGACAACCTAGTGACTCGGCCAGTTTCCAGATGGGTGAGACCCACACCTGGGTCAGAGCCTGCCTGCTGCCCAATGACCTATACATTCCCCCCAAATTGTTTTTGCATAAATTAAATAGGATTTCAAACTACCTCCCTGTAATAAAGCCCTTATATGGATCTTACCAGCCCTGAAAGCTTTCTGGAGGGTGTGTACTTATGGATGTCACATCCCTATATTTATCTGTGCCATTTTGGCTTAAGGTGGAAATCTGGCTAACAGGTGAGTAAAACATTTGCGAACTGAATGATAAAATTGCAGCAGAAAACAGCTCATTCCAGCATGTATACACTTTGCACTCTAAGCTTCCTTTCCAGGACAATTCTTGAGTTCCATTATTTCAAAATGTCAGTTTCCACCAAAACCCCCCGTGGCGTCTTTTTTCCAGTCCTCAGTGTCAGTAGGTGACCAGGAAGTTCGGGTCTGTTGGGTGCCGTGGGCTGGGAGGCCGCAGGCGCCTACTCTGGGATGCCAAAGGCAGGCCTGGATTCTTTTGTCCAGGTCTGGACGGGTCAGGCGCTGGTTATGCGTACTTCTCTTTGACCACCTCAAGACTGCACTACGGTCCCATTCCACCTGGCAGGATGCCAGCCTGTCAGCGCCCCCCTCCCCCTCTGCCACGTTAAGCAAAGCACAATCTGGTTCCATTATTTACGCGCCGTCCACAATGCAACCCAGCCCGCTGGGCACGTCTGTGAGACCTGGGTCCGAGCCCCGGGGGCGGTCTCTAGCGTTTCCCCGTCCCCAGGCCCCCGCGAGGCACGCACCTGCAGCCGGCTCCCGGCGGGGCGGCTTACCTTCTCGTGGGCGGACACCGTGGCCAGACAGCCCCAGGCGCTGGCGTGGGCCAGGAAGCGGGCGGTGCCTGGGCGCAGCCTGGGGCCGCTCTCGCGCCGGTAGGAGAACATCCCGGGCGGCGCTGGGGGCGGCCTGGCTCGGGCGGCGCCTGGCGGGGGCGGCAGGTGTGCGTCCTCCTTGTGCGCGGAGGCGGGGAAGCTGCGCTGCCAGATGCTGCCCGAGTCCTCCAGCAGCGCAGGCAGCGCCTCCTCGGTGGAGGCGCTGTCCAGCTCCTCGTCCACCTCGTTAGTGACGGCCCAGGACACGGAGCTCACGATCACGTAGCCCGCGGCCGGGGACAGCAGGGCGCTGCAGCACAGCAGCCAGGAGAGGCGGGTGGCTGGCCGCGCGGGCCGCTGGCCGCGGCGCACGGACATCTTGCAGCTGCGCGCCCTGCCGCGGAGACCGCCTGGAGCGCGCGGGCGGCGGGCGAGGGCGGCAGCGCCTCCCTGCGGCGGCGTACGCGCGGGACTGGACTCTGCTTCCGACCGCCGCAGGATTCCCGGGCGGGGTCCTCACCGCCTCACGCCCTCGCTGAGAAAAGTCCAGCCTCCCGGAAAAGCCGATTCCACTTGCACGCTGCACGTCCTGCAGCAGTCGTTCGCAGAGTCCTCACCGCTTGCCAGCTCCGGGAATGGGCTGGTTTCCTGTTGGATGGCACGGATTCTGCAGCCAGAAGGCGGTGGGCGTTCAAATCCCTAATCAAAACACTCCCCTCCTCACCAGCTTTGTGACGTGCCAAGTCACTCAATCTATCTGTGCCTCAGTTTATTAGAAAAACGAGCAAACCAGAGTAGCTAGCTCATAGGGGTGTTGGATGGGAGGATTAAATTAACATCTGCAAAGGCTTAGAACTGTGCGTGGCATGGAGCGGGCGTTATATTTTGGTAATAGACCAAGGCAGAGATTGATATCATTTTATAGAGGAGTAAACGGTGAAGGTAAGATCAGCACGGAGTTCATCTGATGCCAAAACCGATTCCCTAGCTCTGTAAGGACAATGACAGTCTTAGCGCTTTGCTCAGACTAGAACGCATTGTCGTCATCTGAAAGCAAAATCAAATGTTCACATATCAACTAAAGTAAAAGGGAGCAGACACCCAGAGACAAAGTGCCTGGGATGGACGAGTCAGAGACCTGTATGAATGCACCACAGTTTTAAAACATTCTCTTAAAAAAAAAAAAAATTCCCTTACTGGTGGAAATTTGGGCTATTTCCAATAGTAGTTTTATAGATATCAACATAATTCAAAATCATTTACATTTTTGCTTATAGCATTCCCTTATCTGCCCATAAGGAGACATATTCTGCTCTAGATTTTCTATCCCAAATCTAATAGTCCTACTTCCAATTTGTTATGGATCAAAGTAACAAGAACTAGCACTAGACTTTTTGTAGGTATTTTGGCAAATGTTCCACTGGGCAGTAACCAGAGGATCCATTGTCTATCCTGCCCCCACCCCCATCTACCTCCTCCTTTTCACTTCTCTTCAAAGCCATTATTCTTTAAAAAGTCTACTTAATTGGGCACCAGGATGGCTCAGTCATTAAGAGACTGCCTTCAGCTCAGGTCATAATCCCAGGGTCCTGGGATCGAGCCCCACATCAGGCTCCCTGCTCCTCGAGAAGTCTGCTTCTCCCTCTCCTACTCCCCCTGCTTGTGTTCCCTCTCTTGCTGTGTCCCTTTCTGTCAAAAAAATTAATAAAATATTTAAGAAAAGTCTAATCTCCTCAGTGCACATCAGGGTGGGCTCCTCCCATCCCACCCCAACCACTCTTTCCAGGATGCCCTCTTTCTGTTGGTAGTCTCATGGAGAGTTCTGGTATATATATATATTTTACGATTTTATTTACTTATTTGACAGAGAGAGATCACAAGTAGGCAGAGAGGCAGGCAGAGAGAGAGGAGGAAGCAGGCTCCCTGCCGAGCAGAGAGCCTGATGTGGGGCTCCATTCCAGGACCCTGGGATCATGACCTGAGCCGAAGGCAGAGGCCTTAACCCACTGAGCCACCCAGGCGCCCCGTGTTCTGGTATTCTTCTCCCAGGGATCTTGTCTCCTCCCATGGCTCTGCCATCCTTATTTACTGCTGACTTGCCCACCTCTCTCCTTCGCCCCCAGAATGAGGTCTTGCAGAGACAGTGGAGCAAGTCGTTAAAAACATGGGCTGCCTCAAATGACTTCAAATGAATTCAAATCCTGCTCTATGACTTACTGGCTGTGTCTGCAAAATAAGGACAGTCACATCTATCCCAGTGGGCCAGGAGGAGCACAGAGCTGACCGGCCAGAGATGCACAGCACAGCAGCTTGCTCTTCATGTGCTCTGCAGGGAGCTGGGCAAGTCTGACGGCTGCCTCCTTCCACCAAGGCTCTTGCTCTGGACCATGAGGGACTCCCTCTTCCTTTGAGGCTCTGGTGAAAGGGGATGTTTTCCTCCGCCAGCCCCAGCACATGATGTGAAGAATAAATGCCTGATTCTTGCTGTTCATTGCCAGCCAAAAGAAGTCCAAGCTCCTTAATCCAGTATATAGGTCCCCTGTAGCCTGGTGCCTGCCTGTGTGTCTGTCCCCACTGCATGTCCCTCCCAGACTCTGCAGCAGCCATACCAGCCTCTTTGTGGAGCTATAGTCGGTGAGCACCTACGCTTGGCACTGGATAGATAGTACAATTAACATTTTGACCCATTTGCCTCCTTACTCTTTACTCCTCTGCTCATTCATCAAGCCACATGATAACCATTTAAAAATATTTTGATTAAGAGGTAGGACGTATGCAGCAAATGCATAAAATACTTATGTCCAATTTAAAGAATCACTAAAAAGAAAATCTGTTAAAATCACTCAGTGAGAACATATTACCATGACCATTACCAGTTCCCCAGAAGCTCTCCATCTGCCTCTCTCCCCAGACCACAATCCCTTGCCTCCTCTCCTGGACGTAATTACTATCTTGACATTTGTGATACACATTTCTTTGCTTTTCTTTACAGTTTGACTTCCTACATATGCATCGCTCCATGCTATAAATTCCATTTTCCCTATTTTGAACTTTATATAAATGAAACCATGCTTGATGTATTTTTTGTGTCTTTGTACATTCAGTCAAAATTCTGTTTGTGGGAATCATCCTTGTTTTGTTGTTTGTGGATGTATATGGCTGTATTGTATTGCATTGTGTAGCGATATGATCATTTATTCAAGTATTGTCAGTAGATGTGTTAATAGGTTCTCTTATGCAGATCAGGCGAGGCCAGCAGATCAAGAGATAAATGCCATGGCAAATGTGATTTATTCTACTCATAGATCCCAAGAAAAGGGATCTTTGGGCAATAGGGACAGGAGGATAAATATTCCCCATTTCCGGGTCAGAGGTGGGCAATTCACTTTATACAGTTTCTCAGAGGCTGTTCAGCAAGATTGAGCCCCAGTTGCTTCCACTGACTCTCAATGACACCCCCTTTGAATGGCTTTCCTTTCTCCCTGGTCTAATCATTCTGGTGTACCACTCCTGTTCTTTAAGACTATCCCAATGTAAACTACCTGAGTGCCACATCCTGGTCTAGACCTTAGGTGGGACGTAAGCTAAGGCGTTGGTGCACACATTCAAGAGTTTCTCTAGAGTATATACCTTGTTGTAGGATTGCTGCTTGTGGGGTATAAGTATGCTTAATTTTATTATGAAATATGAAACTGATTTCCAGAATGATTGTACCAACTTACTTTGCTACTATCAAAGTATGAGGTTCCTGTGGCTCTGCATTCTCATCCACACAGATTATTGTTAGATTTTCTGGGTTTTGCCTCCTTCCCCCAGACTGGAGGATAAATAATGGTGACGAATAACTTTTATTTTAATGACCAATGTGACTGGTTGATCACCTTTTCATCTTTTATTGGCCAATTGGATATCCTCCTTTGGGAAATGCCTGTTAATGCAGCTTACAATGGTGTAGACCTGGGATTTCTTGCTCCATAACCACAAGACCTAATCTATGTTGTTCTATGTATTAGTAGTGATTTCTTTTTTATTGGTGACTAAGATTCTCTTGTGTTGATATACCACTTTGTTGATTCATTCAACAGTGTTATTTCCTTTTTTTTTTTTTTGGTTATTATGCATAAAGATGCTAAAAACATTCACATACAAGTCTATGTGGGGACACGTTTTCATTTCTCTTGAGTACTTAAGAACAAGATTGCTGGGCTGTATGGTAATTATAGGTTTACCTTTATAATAAATTGTCAAGCTTTTCCCCCTAAAGTATCTATATCATTTTGCTTTCCCACTGACAGTACACGACAGTTCCAGTTGCTTCACATCCTTGGCAACACTTGCTATTGGGTGGCTTTTAGTTTTAGTCATTCTACTAGGTATGTAGTGATATTTCACTGCAGTTTTAATTTAGATTTGTCCAATGACTATTAATATTGGGTAGCTTTAAAAAAATAAATAAAACTGAGCAAATCTCATGAATAAGTTAAGCCTTATGCCCAACTGCTCAATAAAAATGTGTATTCTCACAAAAAAAATATTGGGCAGCTTTTTATGTGCTTACTTACTTTTGTCTATCTTCTTTGGTGAAGCATCTGTTTAACTCATTACTGGTTTAAAAATCTGATTGTGTCTTCCCATTTTTGAGTTGGTGAGAGTTATTTTATATGTTCTCCATACCCGTCCAACCCGGAATGTGTTTTGCCAATATTTTCTCCCAGTTTGTGACCTGTATTTCATTTTCTTTCCAGTGTCTTTTGAAGAAGAAACATTTAAAATTTTGATGACATGTATCAATGTTTTTCCTTTCATAGTTTGTGCTTTCTGTATCCTTTCTAAGAAATCTTTTCCTGATCTAAGTCCATGAAAAATATCTTTGATGTTTTATTCTAGAAGCTTAATGGTTTTATCTCTTACATTTAAGTCTATAATCCATTTAAAGATGTTTTCTGTGTAAGGGTGAAGTTCTTTTTGTCACTACAGAGATCAAATTGATCCATCACTCTTTGTTAAAGAGACTATCCCTTCTCCTGACTTACATGTTATTGTTTTAATGCTATATTTCTCTTTGTTTTAAAGATTTTATTTTATTCATTTTAACAGACAGAAATCACAAGTAGTCAGAGAGGCAGGCAGAGAGAGAGAGAGAGAGGAAGAGGCTTCCCGCTGAGCAGAGAGCCCGATGCGGGGCTCGATCCCAGGACCCTGGGATCATGACCTGAGCCAAAGGCAGAGGCTTTAACCCACTGCGCCACCCAGGCGCCCCAATGCTATATTTCTCTTAATACAATGAGACATTGTTATTATTCTTTTATCCAGTCCACATTTATTTATTTTTAAAAGATTTTATTTATTTATTTGATAGACAGAGATCACAAGTAGGCAGAGGGGCAGGCAGAGAGAGAGGGGGAAGCAGGTCCCCCCCTGCCAAGCAGGGAGCCTGATGTGGGTCTCGATGTGGGACTTGATACCAGGACCCTAGGATCATGACCTGAGCCAAAGGCAGAGGCTTTAAGCCACTGAGCCACCCAGGCGCCCCACACATTTATTTAGTTTTAAAGATGTTATTTATTTGAGAGAGTGAGTGCAGGTGCACTTGGTGGGGGGTGTTGCTGAGAGAGAGAATCTCAAGCAGACTCCCTGCTGAGCACAGAGCCCAACTCAGGACTTGATCTCAAAACCCTGAGATCATAACCTGAGCTGCAATCAAGAGTTGAACGCTTAACCGACTGAGCCACCCAGGCACCCCCAATCCACGTTTATTTTGATTTAGCTACATATTCTCCAATTTCCTCACTCTTATTTGTTCTGGTATCTCAGATTTTCCATCTGTGATCATTTTCTTTGTTCCTGAAGCATATCCTTTAGAATTCCCTTTAATGAGGGTCTACTAGTGGCAAATTCTCTTTTGTTTGCATGAAGTTTACTTCTCTTCACTCACAGAAATTATTTCCTCCGAGTATAGAATTCTAGCAGTAGGCATGTCTTCAACACATGGAAGTTATCATTCCACTTTTGGTTTCCATGTTGCTGCTGAGAAATCAGATTTCAGCTTCACAGCCACTCCTTTGAAGATGACTGCTCTTTATTTCTCCTGTGGCTTTAAAACCTCTTCTTGATGTCTTTGGTATGCATCTAGTTATGGGTTTCTTCCTTCCTCCTTTCTTTCCTTCCTTCTTTCATTAGAAACATTTTAGACCTCTCTGGTTAGAAACCGAGTTAGAAACTCTAGTTAGTAGCCTCTCTGACTACTTGTGATCTCTGTCTGTCTTTCATATCTGTTGTCTCTTTATCTTTGTACTACACTTTTGATAATTTATTATTATTATGTTTGAGTCTACCTCCCACCAGTTCATACGTTTGGGGGTGGCTAGATCTGGGGATAGGGCCTTGAAGGAAATAATTAAAGTTAAGTGAAATTGTAAATGTGGGCACTGATCTGATAGAATTAATGCCCTGATAGGGACACCAGAGAACTCTCTTTCTCCCTATGTATGCGCATCAAGGAAAGGCCATGTGATGACGAAGTGAAAAGGTGGCCATCTACAAGTGGGAATAGAGCTCTTACCAGAAACTGAATCAACTGGAAACTTGATCTTGGATTTCCCAGCCTCCAGAACTGCAAGAAAAGAAATTTCTGTTCTTTAAGCCACCCAGCCTGTGGTTTTGTTATGGCAGCTCAAACACATAAATACAAGGAATATTCTGAAATGGGTTTGTCTCTTATCCTATTGATGGCTATTAGTCTTGTTACCAGCTATTGTCTATTATAAATAAAGCTTCTCTAAGTACTCTTGTACAAGTCTTTTTGTGAATATATGTTTTCTTTCTTTTGGTTAATTACCTAGGAATAAAATCACTGGCTGATATATTAGGTACATGTTTATACAAAACTATGTTATGGACTGAATGTTTGTGGCCCCACCTTCATATGTTGAAGCTCTACCCCTCATTGTGATGGTACTTAGAGATGGGGCCTTTGGGAGGTAATTAGGGTTAGATTAGGTCCTAAGGGTGAGGTCCCGTGATGGGACTGATGGCCTTATAAGAAGAGGAAATGAGAGAGTTCTTCCACCTACCTTCCTGCCCCAAGGAAAGCTGTGTAGGGACAGAGCAAGAAGACAGATAGTTGAAACCAGGGAGAGAGCTCTCACCAGGAACCCCATCACCTGGTATCTTGATCTTGCATTTCTAGCCTCCAGACTTGTGAGAAAATAAGTGTTTGTTTTTTAAGTCACCCAGTTTATGATATTTTGTTATGATAGCCCAAACTTTTTCCAATATGATTTTTACCATCTTATAGTCCTACTAGCAGTGTATGACTACCACATGAGGTCTCTAAATGATATGTGTGGTCATAGCATTTACCTAGAAGGAGCTACTTTGAGTTGGAACTCAATTACTTGGCTTACTAGCATTTCCCAGAGATTTTAAGTTTGTTTACTGTAAGCAATCCAGGACCATCGGGTATTTGCTGCTATCCCAAAGGACTCTCCCACTAGCAAATAATCTCAGGTTTGGTTGCAGGAGACTGGTCCTCAGTATCCTTACAAGAAGATTTGACTAGTAGTGGGAGAGAACAGATTGCAGATCTACTGCTCACTCATTACTTCGTGCTCACAAATACTTTGTAAAAAACAATGAGAGGCAAGTGGTCCAAGGTAACAAAGCATGGTTTAAAGTTTGGGGTTGGAAATGTACAAGATGTGCCTGCAATGCCTTCTTGAATCAGAAAAGAAACAGAGCTAGAAAAGATTAATGGGTCATGTCAGAAAAACATAGGAGGCAACTCGAAAGGTCTTCCATTGGGAAAAGATGGAATAATTTAAGCATCAGAAAGAATAATGGTGGAAGTTATTTTAAAAACTAAACATACATTTATTTACTGTATCCCCTGGCAATTGCTCTCCTGGGCATTTTTCCCAGAGAACTAAGACTGTATGTCTCCCACAAAAACCTATATACATCAGTGTTCATAGCAGCTTTATTTGTAACAGCCCCAAAATGGAAGCAACCCAAATGTCCCTCAATATGTGAATGGCTAAACAAATGGGTATATCCATACTATGGAATACTACTCAGCAATAAAAACGGATACATGCAACAACTTGCGTGGATCTTATAAACATTATGCTGAATGAAAAAATAAAGTCTCAGGTTCAAAAGGTCACACATCGTGTGATTTCATTTATATAACATTCTCAAAATGACAAAGTTATAGAGATGGAAAATGGACTAGTGGTTGCTAAGGATTAGTGATGGTACATGGGGGGTGGTGTAACCATAAGACGGTAGCCTGAGGGAGGTCTTTGTAATGGTGGGAGAGTTCTGCATCTTGATTGTGGTGGTGGTGACACACATCTACACATGACAAAATGTCATAGAACGGTACACAAAGAGCGCCAATGTTCAGTTCCTGCTTTTGACATTGTACTATAGTCGTGTAACGTGTAAGTAGAGGTAAAGACAGACTCTCAGTAGTCATCACTTAAAGTTCAGGGCATCTGATTTATCCTATTTTTTCTAAAGTAAAAAGAATCCAAGCGTTTATCCTACTTTTCCTCTCACATTTCAATTATATTCCAAGGTAACCGATTTGTTGATGAGGGAAAGATTTTCTTTCTAGATAAATTCCATCTAATACATCTAGAAGGAATTAGAAAATTAGGAAAAAAATCATTTTGCAACCCCTAATGAAGCAATCAAGATAGGCAACAGTAATCAATATATAAACCACTAAGTGAGGGATGCCTGGGTGGCTCAGTGGGTTAAGCTGCTGCCTTCAGCTTATGTCATGATCCTGGGGTCCTGGGATCGAGTCGCACATCGGGCTTCTTGCTCGGCGGGGAGCCTGCCTCTCTCTCCTCTTCTGCCTGCCTCTCTGCCTGCTTCTGTGCTTTCTCTCTCTCTCTCTTTCTGACAAATACATAAATAAATAAATAAGTAAATAAAATCTTTTAAAATTAAAAAAAAATAAACTACTAAGTGAAATTTTGAGTGCAATCTCATAGTGGATATACCAGCCTATGATACGTGAGTCCCGTGATCAATCTCAAGCCTTAATTTCACCAAATGTGGGTCAGAGGACTCTCTTAGTCTTTTGCGGCTGCTGTAACAAAATACCATAGACTAAGTGGTTTAAACAGCACACATTTATTTCTCACAGTTCTGGAGGCTGAGAAGGCCAAGATCAAGGGGCTGGCAGATTTGATGTCCGGTGAGGGGTCTCTTCCTGGCTTATAGATGGCCACCTCACTGTGTTCTCACATGGCCTTTCTTTTATAAGGGCACTAAACCCATCACAAGTGCCCCACCCTCATGAGCATTTAATCCTAGTTGCCTCCCAAAGTCCACACCTTAAAACACTGGGTCTAGGGCTTCAACATATGAACTTTGGAGGAACACAAACATTCATCCCATTACAGTGGCATCGAGTATTAATAGTGTATGCACAAGTAGGAATTGCACAGGGCTGTCTATGAAGTGTTTTAAAAATTTTGGTCTGACCTACGAAATGGGAGAAGATATGTGCAAATGACATATCTGATAAAAGGTTAGTATCTGAAATCTATAAAGAGTTTATCAAATTCAACAGTCAAAAAATGAATAATTCAGTTAAGAAATGGGCAGAAGACATAAATAGACATTTTCCAAGGAAGACATCCAGATGGCTAACAGATACATGAAAAGATGCTCAATATCACTCATTATCAGGGAAATACAAATCAAAACTATGATGAGATACTACCTCACACCTGCTGGAAGGCCAAAATTAACAACAGGAAACAACAGATGTTGGCAAGTATGTGGAGAAAGGGGAACACTCTTGCACTGTTGGTGGGAATGCAAGCTGGTTCAGCCACTCTGGAAAACAGCATGGAGGTTCCTCAAAAAGTTAAAAATAGAGCTACCCTATGACCCAGCAATTGTACTACCAGGTATTTACCCAAAGGATACAAAAATACAGATTTGAAGGGGCACATGCACCCTGATGTTTATAGTGGTATTATCAACAATAGCCAAATTATGGAAAGAACCATTGACTGATGAATGGATAAAGAAGATGTGGCATATATAAACACTGGAAGATTACTTAGCCATCAAGAAAAACGAATTCTTGTCATTTGCAAAGATGTAGATGGAGATAGAGCATATTATGTTACGTGAAATAAGTCAACCAGGGAAAGACAAATATCATATGATTTCACTCATATGTGGAATTTAAGAAGCAAAGCAGATGAACATAGGGGAAGGAAAAAAAGAGAGGGAAGCAAACCATAAGAGAGTCTTAACTATAGAGAACAACTGAGGTTGCTGCAGGGTTGGTGGATGGAAGGATGGGCTAAATGGGTGATGGGATTAAGGAGGAAACTTGGGAGGACACTGGGTGTTGTAAGTAAGTGATGAATCACTAGATTCTACTCTTGAAACCCATATTACACTATATGATAACTAACTAGAATTTATTTTTTTGTTATTTTCCATAGAATTTTTATTTTTTATTTTTTAATTTAATTTTATTTAAATTCAGTTAACATATAGTGTATTATTAGTTTCAGAGGTAGAGTCAGTGATTCATCAGTTGCATATAACACCCAGTGCTCATTACATCATGTGTCCTCCTTAATGCCTGTCACCCAGGTACCCAATCCCTCCACCTACTTCTCCTCTAGCAATCCTTAGGGTTTTTTTTTCCTATTAACTAACTAGAATTTAAATAAAAACTTGAAACAAACAGAATTTTGGCCTGAATCTGCCCAAGTTTTTATTTTAACTTCTAGATAATGGAAAAATAGAATGCAATAGAACAAGTTATATAATTCAAAATGTGGAACACTCCACGGTATGAATAACCCAGTTTCTTCAACAAATAAATGGTATGAAAAATTACGGATGTATGGTTATAGGTATGAAAAGGTTTAGGAGACATAAGATGAAGTTTAATCTATTATTATATATAGTAATATATATATATTATAATCTATTATTGAGGTAAGTTGAGAAATCTGGGTGTGGGCTAAGTATTAGATGATATGAAAGAATGGATTTTTTGCTAGGTAAAACATTCTGTTATAGAGATATCCTGCAGTATTTACTGTTACGTTATTTGCAAATCATGTATCTGACAAGGGACTTGTATCCAGAATATCCAAAGAAAATCTACAACTCAATAACAAGAAAACAAATAAGCCTATCTAAAAATAGGCAAATGAGGTGCCTGGGTGGGTCATTGTGTTAAGTGTCCAACTCTTGTTTTTGGCTCAGATGATGATCTTAGGGTGAGACTGAGCCGTGTATTGGACTCCAAGCTCAGAGTCTGCTTAAGATTCTCTCTCTCCCTCTGCCCCTCCTGCTGCTTACATGCTCTCTTTTCTCTCAAATAAATATATACATAAAAACTTTCAAAATCAATCAATCAATACATACATACACACAAATGTGCAAAGGATTTGAATAGACATTTCTCCAAAGAAGATACACAAATGGCCAATAAGTACATGAGAAAATGCTCAACATCATTAGTCACTAGGGATACACGAATCAAAACCACAATGAGATACCACCTCACACCAACTAAGATGCCTATAATCAAAAAGGCAGGGGGGCTAGATATTGGTGAAAATATGGAACCATTACCCATTTCTGATGGGAATATAAAGTGGTGCAGTCACTTTGGAAAACAATTTGGCTGTTCTTGAAAATGTTAAGCACAGAGTTAGCATATGAACAAGCAATTTCATTCCTAGGCATATATACCCAACATAAATGAAAACACATGTCCACACAAAAACTTGTACATCAGTGTTTGTAGAAGCATTATTCAAGTGGAAATGTCATTATTTACATTTCCATTCAGGGAAAACAACGAAGATGCCCATCAGATGATGAATGGATAAATGAAATGTGATATATCCATACAACAGAATGCCATTTGTCAATAAAAGGAGTGGTTGCTAAGAGCTGGGGGAAAGCGAGAAGAGTGACAGTTTTGCCCCCAACATGATACACACAGCAACCTTCTTTGTCACCTCCTGGGTGTGGAGAGGGGGTAGGGTGGGGAGGGCAGAGGCACGTTTACTTCTGGCTCACCCTTCCCTGGAGTGTATAAACCTTTAGATGCTCTGATTTGTGGGGTCTGCTACTAGACTCCCTACCATGGGTTACTCAGTGACTCTGATTCATTGTCCCATGCTTCTAGATCATCACAATTTCTTTTTTCTACTTTCTTCAGATCTCTTTTCAAATTATACCTTGTAAAGGAGACCTTGTTTGAGAACCCTATAAGAAGTAACACCTGTCTCCCCATCCCTATCCCCATTATTGTGTGCTATTTTTAGTATTACACTTAGTAATAGCAATCAGACTTCCATTAATTAGTTCCGTGTTGGTCTTCTACCAGGAATATAAAGGCCCAAGGGGTGGGGATTTGCCTGTTTAGTTCCATGATGATCCTCAGTGCTTAAAGTGTACCTAGTAAAAGAATATACATGACAAATATTTCAGAATACATCGCCATACATTGTAGATCAAATTGTTTGCAAGATCTGTCTGCTGCCAGAATTAGTGGATTCAAATTCAGCATCATCATGGGCGCAATTTTATGTTCCAAGATCTATATGCTATTTCACGTGCTTCTCTTTCTGCAAGCACTATACTGACACTAGTGATGGGCCCTGGGCAGGTTTCTGTTTGTACACGGTGTCATTAGTATTTCTATTTCAAATGAGCCTTTCAGAAAATACTATTGCCTCTGTGGCAGATGGCTGAGGGAGCCCAGCTGAGGTTCACGAGGTTCAGCCCAGATCAGCATAGCTGTCTAAGTGACCTGAGGACCGGTGAGGAATAATACACACAGTGTGGCTGTTGCAAGCCATTAAGGATTAGTCATGCCCAGACTGTAAAGTGATAGATGGTGCAAGCAGAAAACAATCTTTACCACTAGCTCTGTGAATTATTTCTGGCTCTTGGATAAAAACCCAAGTTTGGGGAAGGGGCCAGAGGGTGCTCCTAATTTATGTTCATGTTCATGTTCACATAATAGACCACCAGTAACTTTCAATCATAAAAACTGTTATGATTTCAAATCTACTTCTTTAGGGTTTAAGTGACATTGTCTGGATCTAACAGTGACTTGGTTTATGTTGGGTGGCCATGTCAAAAGCATGTCCCCAAAGCTGCTGCGCTGAGTGCTTATAAAGAGAAAACCCTTAATACTAAGAATTTGTGAAGACCTACCAAAAATGTTCCATCTGGGCGAGGCTACTCTTTGGTGATCTAAAGAGCTCTTTGAAGACCTTAGGACATTAGCTCCTGCTGTGGCGAGGCTACTCCTTATTGGGAGTGGAGCAACGTGCAGGGGCCCCACGAAGGGGAGCCTCTTCCCCGCCAACACCAGTGCCTCGGCTCTGCTAGCATTGTGTTCTAGCAACAAAATGCTTTCAGTCTGGGCTGGCCACTGGACATAGGTTCTTGGTTGGCTCAGTTGACTCTTCTGAGAACAAACTTGTGGAAAGGTACACCTCAGTTAAATTTGGACTTTCTTTCTTTCATCTCCCCTTTGAGTGGAACAGTAGTGTAATTAATCTATCACTGGTTTTGAGTATGTTCTTTCTTTATTGGCTCCCGAAGAGATATTTTCCTGGGTGCTACTGGCTTGTGACATATTATAAATTATAATTCCCTCAGTGAATTTTGTTAAATAAATTATTGGCAAAAACAATCTCAGTCCCTGAGTATATTTTGCCATGAATGAAACAGGAACCATCTCTGTTGAGTATTTAGAATGTCCGATCCAGTGTAATAATCCAAATGTCAAACTCTGTTAAGGTTAAACACTTCTTCTCTCTTCTGGCTGAGAATCGTGTTGGGTCTTGAGGCCTGAAGTGAGGGAGGAGGATGTGGTTAGATTCTTGGTCTCCTTGCTCGGCCTCCTGCCTCAGCTCATCAGGGAGGTGGATTGGGAGGGAAAAACAAAGATGTACATGGCGGGGCAGTCCCATTTTCACATCGGTGCTTGCTGGCCTCAGAGGCTTTCTAGCCTGGCTCACTATCTCTTGAAATCTTTTGGGCTTCTTAGCCATTCTCCCACCAGGAACCTCCAACACAATCCCCATTACATGTGCAATGCCTTCTATTTTTAAAAATACATTTTCACACATAACATAAATCAGAAAAGTAAATCAAATCATAATGTTTGTGACACATTTTCACAAGGTGAATGCACTTGTATGGCCACTCTCCAGCCAAGAACTGTGAAACACTATGAGGGTCCCAGTAGCCCCTTTCACTCCTCTTTCTTACTACCCACCCTCATCTCTACCCCAACTTTTAACCCCAGAGAGAAACAATTCAGATTAGTGCCTTTGATAAACCTGGTTGGCTTTTTCAAGGACGTTATGCCCTCTGCTAGCTCTCAGCTAATCAGTTTACCCCCAAATATGCAAACAAAATTCACTGTTCCCAGACAAATACATCTTGGTGCTACCTTTGTTCCTTGATTCAGTCTCCCACCCCTCCACTTACATGTGAGCAAACAAATGATATGCAGGGTCATTGAACAGTGAGCAAAGGAATATCTTTGAGTTAGTCTTTGACAAACAACTCTCAGAGAGCTTAGGTAATGAGGTAATATATTAAGTGTAGGAGTAGAGGGCCTTGAAAAATGATGACTTCTTTAACCAGAAAGATGAATAATTCTTAATGAATCTAGAAACATAAAGTTCTTGTGTTTCTTTAAAATTTCCAAGCATTTAGGGAAATTTAATTCATTTCTTTAATAATATGAGCTCAATAAAATATTCTCCATTATCTCCACTTATGCCAGAAATCATGTTAAGCATGAATTGTTAAATTCCTTTTAAATATTATAATCAGTTACATAAAAATCAGTCTGGTTTTAACAAGGATCTATTCTTAGTTTCAGCATTTCTTAGGATTTTGCAACAAAGAGAGGAATAAAAAGTGATTTCAAAGCAGGACATCATCATTTATTGCAGACACTGTTGGGTTCAAACTTTGACCTCCCTTTGAGAATGTTCTTAATGGACCAATGTGTAAGCCTAACAGTCGGTATCAAATTGCATTTTGTCTGTTCCTCACTGCCTGAGGGGATCTTTCGGCAAATTCTATTTCAATCAAGGCACTACCAAGGGGAAGAAAAATGTTACCACTGGCCTTGTATCAGTTTGTATTCTTCAGACTTTATCTTTCTCTCGAGATCTATCTATTTCTCGACTCCCAACAAGATTCCTCAAATTTCTCTTCTGTTAAGTTCCTGATAAACACACCTGAAAGGCCCTGAAGAAAAGCAATAGAGGCAAAAGTTTTTCTCCAAAGCAGTTTATATGATTCATCAAAACTAACTCCTTGAAATACATATAAACACAACATAGACAATGCTACTTCTATTATGTACATAAAATCTTCTTATCAATACAAAAACTTTAGCATTTAATATATTTTTAAGAGTGAAAACCTATGTTTTCTTATGTCCTATTCAAATAAATAATCTTATATATTAGCATTGCTTTCCCTGAAATAAAATATTTTCAGAGCTTTGGGGGTACATCTGATATGTGAATTACAAATTTTTGTCCATCTTTTAGGGTTACCAGGGCTTCTTGTCCCACAGGAAGGCTGAGTCTGACTGCGCTTTCTGTGGCCTTGTCCTCCAGTAATAGCTGGATGAGCTGCAAGGGGGGAATGTTTTAAAAGGCAAAGATAGAAAGAAAAGTTATTTCCTGTTGCAGGACCCACCATTTATACTCTTCTACCATGCCCTCACCCCACTGTGGGACCTCAAGTGGAAGCTTCTGCCTTTATTTGTTCATATTATGGGAGATCTTAACTTCTTTGAGGAATGCTCGGGGCCTGGTGAGGACTTCAGGGAAGGAATCTCAAGCCTGAGATGGTGCAAGAAAGAGGGCCCATTGGGGTCAGGCAGGTGGGCTCTCTTTAGGAAAAAGAATGGGCCTGCTGTTGTTTGTGAGTTGCTAAGATCAATCCCACACTCTTCCATTAAAGACATAGGAGAACGTAGATTCGTTGTGAAAATGAAAAAGGAAACTGTGAAATGTCTAAGGGGCTCCATGTGGTTGCAATGCTCATTTTCTTTGGCTGTCTTCTAGATGGATACCAATCCCTGCATTCTTGGCTCAAATTCCCACATAGACTCTCCCTCCACCATTCATCAAATATACCAGTAGATGAGGGTCGGGGGGAACCATGAAAATGGTCATTGGTTAAATTAACATTCAGTTGGGTAGTAACAGATTTGAGAGATTCACCGATTCTAATGTTAGCTTAGTGCCTGCTCTTGGATAAGCCATCTAACTTGCCTGAGCAAGGCTTCCTATCAGAGAAACAAGGATACTATGCTTTCTTTCCCTTAGTTCTGATAGTACTCAGAAGATTAGCCTATCCTTGGACATAATTACTTTCAAACGGATAGAGACCTATTTTCTTGGTCTGGTTTCATAGATAACCCCCTCCGCCCTCTATAAGTGAATATATTTTACAAAGATGTACACAAGACAACTTCAAATGCAAGGTTAGTGAAAGCATTTCTCACTCTTCCTCCCTAAATTTGACAATAACCATCACCACCCAATGAGAGGATGTGTTTCTTCTCGCTCAAAAAAGTTGTCTTTACTTTTGTCCTATAGCTAAAGAGTTCCTTGTTTTTAAATATCTTTGCCATGTTTTAATTCTTGAGTACATGCCCTAAAGTGAAAAATGCATAGTATGTTTTTATTTTTTATTTCTAAATTTTTTTTTAAGTGACCTCTACACCCAATGTGGGGCTCAAACTCAAAAGCCTGAGATCAAGATTCACATGCTCTACAGACTGAGCCAGCCAGGTGATCCCCCTGCGTAGTATGTTTTTAAAAGAATATTCTTTATTTAGTATCTGTGATTTTTCACTTTGAACACTCCTGGGCAGCTTCCTATCTTGAATATTGCTGGCGTGTAGAAGAGTGACAGATGGATCTGGCAGTCCTGAATGCTGACTCTGGATGTTTTCTTAGGTGCAGGGCAGCACTAAATCGTTCAAAGAATGAGGAAGCCACAGATGTGCAGCTGAATGGAGTATTAACTCGTGGTAGATAAATGCAGATGGGACACAGAGGGTGTGCTTTTTTGTTGATGAGGAGTGCAAATGCTGAATGATGAATGTAATAACAATTAGATGAGCATAACTTTTTAGTGTTAGAGTGTTTAAGTCATTATAGCTAATTCAGCAGGCATGCACAAACAGAAGCAGGTTTAATTAATCTCTAATGCATATTACTTTGGGTTATCTGACATTCATCTGCATATATTGCTTTATTATGTAGTAATTAAGTATTTAATGTCTTTCTCTATTGTTTCCACCAATTAAATATAGGTCAAACCCCACTGCAATAAACTTTGGAGTTGCTAGGGGATTGGGTGGAGTGTCATGGAAAGGGGCTCAGATTAAGTTTCTTTGGAGAAATAATAATGATGACTAATGATTATGGGGCCTTACTATGTTCTAAGAATTTTGCAATGATTGACTTATTTAAAGTCAATCTTTAAATAAATAAACTTTATAATATCTTTATCTATATCTATAATATCTTATATATCTATAATATCTTATAATATTTAAATAAGTAAACTTTATTTATGGAATTAGATATTATTATTCCCATTTTATTTGTTTTTTTTAAGATTTTATTTATTTATTTGACAGACAGAGATCACAAGTAGGCAGAGAGACAGGCAGAGAAAGAGGGGGGAGCAGGCTCCCTGCTGAGCAAAGAGCCCGATGTGGGGCTTGATCCAGGACCCTGGGATCATGACCTGAGCCGAAGGCAGAGGCTTTAACCCAATGAGCCACCCAGGCGCCCCTTTTATTCCCATTTTGTAGATAAGGAAGCTGAGGAACAGATAAATTAAGCAACCTATTCAAGGTTGTCAACTAAGAAGGGAAGTTAGGGCATTTGAACCCAGGAAGTTATGTACTAGAATTGCCCAAATCATCAGAGTCGAAGGTATTTTTAATTTATTCCCAAGTTATTGCTTTTGGAATTAGAGCATATGGTAGCACCTTCTGGGGAGAGAGAGGGTGTTAGGAAGGGACAGAGATCTATGAAGGTTTGAATCCCTGCTCTGTCAATTACTAGCAAGGTGACCCTGGAAATATTACTCAACCCTTCATGAGCCTCAGTTATGTTATCTGTGAAATGGGGGTAATGTTGGTACATCTCATTGGGTTGTTGAAAGGGTGCATTTAAATGTCCAGCACAAGGAGCTGACAGTGTCTGCTCTCCACCAGCTTTCAACTGTGCCCGAAGAAGTAAAAGTTTACTCCCAGTTACCGTGGTGACCAAGGGGCATGTCAAATTGTCTATAGTCTTAGCTATCTCCCCAGCCAGTGAGTGGAGAGATATACACACTTGTCGCTGAGCACCCAGCACAATCGTTTGTCCTGGCAGGTTTCCATAGAATGCTCCAGAATATACAGGCCAGCCCTTGTGGGACCTTGTTACAAGGACAGGGTACATTGTCCAGAGGATTGGGGTGCCAGGAGAGACATTTTGCTGGGCACAGCCTGGCCAGCTAGGTCTAACTGAGCCTTCTCTTTGTCAACATCCCTGACGTACCAGCTTGTGAATGATGCCCTAACTGTTCCCAGCTGTTGCTCTCCTGAGGAGGCCCCACTTTCCTGCCCCTGCCACTGGGTCCCTGATTTGAGATCGATATGTCACTATATCCCTATTTCATGTCTATCATGTCTGCCTCACGTACACACTCTCAGGGGAGGTGAGTTTCTTGTTTATGGACATACATCTGAATCTACTCCACCAATAGCATCAATGGCCACTGGATATATGAACTTACTATTGTAAGAAAACAAAAACCATGGGCTCCTGGGTGGCTCAGTCATTAAGCATCTGCCTTGGGCTCAGGTCATGATCCCAGGGTCCTGGGATCAAGCCCCGCATCAGGCTCTCTGCTCAGTGGAAAGCCTGCTTCTGCCTCTCCCACTTCCCCCCGCCGCCCCACCCCCCGCTTGTATTCCTTCTCTCGTTGTCTTTCTCCTTCTGTCAAATAAATGAATAAAATCTTTAAAGACCACTAACTCTACAGAATGCTCAAACATACTTCCATGATTAAAGAGGTTTGGGAAACACCACATACTCTATCTGATTTTTTATCACAATATATGTTAGCAGATTAAAGATTCTTATAAATCCCCAAGAAAACAAAAACCAAAGACAGAGAATTTGTAAACCTGAGAGGCATTTCTTTTGCTCCTGCTCACATAATTTTTGTCTAATATGGCGTTCCATCTAAGTAGTGCTCAGTAACAGGTTCTCTGGGGGCGCCTGGGTGGCTCAGTAGGTTAAGTGTCCAACTCTTGGTTTCAGCTCAGGTCATGATTTTAGGGTCCTGGGATTGAGCCCCATGTCAAGTTCTCTACTCAGCAGGGAGTCTGCTTGTGGATTCTCTCCTTCTACCACTACCCCTCCCCTTGCTCACACTCTCTCTCAAAAAATAAATAAATCTCCATATAAAAAAATTAACAGGGTTCTCTGCACACTGCAGTATTTGGAATGAGGATTTGTTCAGGAAGGAAAGGTTCTTGGGAGGGTCTGGTTATTGTGAGGACTGTAGGGCATGGACAGTTTCAGGCTGTGACTCATTTCCATGAGCAAGACCACTGTTAACTCTGGTGAAGGGCAACACCTCTGTCTGGATCTCCTGCCCAACTCAACTCCTCATCTTCTCAAAAGAGGAAGGAAATTGAGGATGCAGAAGAAACACTATGCAAATTGGCTAAACTTCCAAACACGTCTATAGAAGTTTCACAAATTAGTACTAAGGCCATTTTTTTTTTTTAAATTCCAGGTACACCATCCCCTCCCTCCCAACCCAGCTCCCTCGGTCAACAGAGGAGTTTCAGTTGCTTATTCCATCAGTTTGGCTCCTCTTTCTCACACTCAGAGAGGACCCCCTCTCTGACCTCTGTAATCTGTGTCCTATTCTCCTTGGGATATGGATCACCCTCCTCTGATCTCATGTTGTGGGAGAAGAATGGACTGGAGATCAGGCAGGCCAGATCTCTGATCTCTGCTCCACTATTTACTTGCTGTGTCTTTGTGCAAGTCACTTAGCTTCTCTGAGCCTCAGTGACCTCAGCATGGTATGAAAATGCTAAGAGCAGATATTCTGCAGGATTGTAAGACTTTGAGATAATGCATATAAAGGGTGTATAGTTTGTATTAGATAAATAGCAATTCTTTTTTTTTTTTGAGATGGGGGAGAGGCAGAGAGAATCTTTTTTATTTTTTTAGAGGAGGGAAGGGCAGAGAGAGAGAGAGAGAATCTTAAGCAGCCTCCATGCCTGGCATGGAACTGGACACGAGTCTTGATCTCATGACCCTGAGATCATGGCCTGAGCTGAAATCAAGAGTTGGCCACTTAACAGACTCAGCCACCTAGGCTCCCCAGCAATTCTCACTTTTATATCTCTCAGGAAGTACCCCAACTCCATCTTTTCAAAATCCAAAACACCAGAGGTGTTTTCAGAGCTTCTCTCTTAGTTTAGTTAGCTAAGTTAGTCTAACCACACCTAGTAAGCTATGGGAAGGCAAGACCCAGGCCATTCAAATATTCCATACCTCTGAGTGTGCCAGGGACCTATCTATGCACCATGAATTTGAGCCGACCAGTGATCAACAGGTAAGCTACTATAATCACCTCTGGCAAAACCTCCCAAAGCAAAGACATATCTAGAATTGTGTATTGTTGTCTGTACAAAGTGATCTTTATGGGTTTCCTAACCATGTTATAGTTCTTTTTTTTTTTTAAGATTTTATTTATTTATTTGATAGGCAGAGATCACAAGTAGGCAGAGAAGCAGAGAGAGAGAGGAGGAAGCAGGCTGTCCGCAGAGCAGAGAGCCCGATGCAGGGCTCGATCCCAGGACCCTGGGATCATGACCCGAGCCGAAGGCAGCGGCTTTAACCCACTGAGCCACCCAGGTGCCCCATGTTATAGTTCTTACTTTGTTTGCAAAGACTGCAGAAGCCGGGGGCCCCTGTGTCTATACCTTATTGCCCGTGTCATTGTCCACCAGGAAGCCCAGGACCCTGAGAACCACACTGCTCACACCCACAGGACATCGGCTCTGGCCCATGTGTTTCAGGGTCACCCGGTGTGGATCCACACTTGGGCTTTCATACTCCTGAATCGGTGAAGAATCTGGAGGGTGAAAAGGCGCCTGGTCTGGCTGGACGAGAGACTGGTCATCTGGTAGCATTTCCTTGAGATTTCCCACATCGTCGTCTTCCTCTTCCTCTTCTATGCATGACTGAAGTAGATGAGTCACAAATTCCAAAAGCAGCAAATGAAACAGATGCCAGGAGCCTACATTGAAATAACTCCAAATGAATAATTAGATAGACAGATGAACAAATAAGCAGATTACTCTGGAACTACCAACTTTTCTGAGGCTTTTCATTCCTGTGTACTGGGGCCTTCTCACACCTATAGCAGATCCTGGGGGGGGTCCTGGATAGGCATTCCAAACCCATGAACCCCAGCAAGGTGGCTTTTGGACAGAAAGCACAGATAGCTAAATAGCCTGAGCCTTGAGAGGGAACTTAGAGCCCATCTAGTGTGAGGTGGGAGAAAAACAAATCCTACAAAGAAAGGTATCATTCCCAGAGCTGGAGAATGTGCCCCTCGGCCCCCCATGGTTGGCATACGGGGCAGTAAGGGATAGGCTGGGAGGAGACGTGGAGGCAGAGTATGGGAGGGAGCCAGTTGTGGATGGGAGGCTGGAAATGTAGCGCTGCCTTTCCCCTGTTGCAGCCTCCTGCCAAGGGAAGCAGGGAAGAGAACCTGACAGGCCTGCAAGGGCTGCTATCAGGGAGATCGTGTAGGGGAGACGGGAGTGCACGTGACTCAGCTGAATGATCCAAATCCCAAGGTCTTTGGTCTTCCAGGAAAGAAGGATAATTAATGTTCTGCTGAAAAGCAAGGCAGGGTTGGGAGGAGGGGGATCTGGCTTATGGCTATCATTAAAAGATACTTTTTTAATGAAGGTAAAACCAGGGCTCTCTACAGATATAAAATGAACATGTGTCAAAGATCTCATGTAAGTCATTTATTAAAGAGGAAGTTTGTAAAATGTTGCCAACTGGTCCAAAGGAGAATCCTAAGCACTGAACATGAATAGAAGGTAAAGAATTTACACAAAGATGCCCCACAGATCTGTCCTCAAGGCCTCAATCCATAGATCCACCTGACACATTAGTTTGCACTTCCCTTGGGGAGAATCATTTGCATTATTATTATTATCTGCATTATATTATATTATATATTTTATAATTATTATTGCATTATATATAATATAATATAATTATTATTTGCATTATATTATATATAATATAATTATTATTTGCATTATATTATATATTATATTATTATTTGCATTATTATTATACATTATTATTATACAACATAGAGAGCTGTAAAATAACTCAAACACAATGAAAGGTGGAGATAACTCAGAAGGATGTGCTGAAACTTCTGCCTATTTCAAAGACTTTTTTGGTCCATTTCCAACAAACTTTTGTCCATTTAAAGCCTTATACAGTGTTTGTTTTTGCTTGATAGATCTGGGTGGAATAGGATATCCTGACCTGGTCTGGAATAAGCCTGATCAATAATCCCTGGCCCACTTAACTGTGTGAAGAAGAAAAACCAGTGTAAATACTTTTTTGGACACCATACGGAGGTCCGAAGAGGGTGTGTAGTAGGGTTGGGGGCAACAGCTTCAGGGCTGGGTTTCTTATCATGAGCTCAACACATGAGCTCCGCTCCATCACTTCGCTCTGGGAGAGTATTAGCATAAAGCAGAATCATTTTGGATTTCATGAAAGGAGAGTGTCTCATTACTAGTGGGTGTCACCTACATGGCAGCTGACAGACAGCAGCCCAGCAGCCACCCTCTTAAGAGTTCCAGAGCATTGGCAATACTGGTCTGCCTATTTGACCAGATAGTTTGCAATGAATGCTACACTTCGCTCTGTCCACTCTCTGCATACAGTGGTGATTGTGTCAATCGTTACTCATGAAATTTAAATTTGGGTGCCCCAAAGAACACATTTCCCCCCATCTCAGTTGGCTCCCTGGGTGCTTTTCTAAAAACACCCAAGCACAGACTTCAAAAACAAGAGGAGGATTCTTACGCATCCAACCATGATGGAGCGGGAAAGGGAAGCTTGATTAGACTGTTTGATGGACTATCATGATGCCATTAAAAAACAATTATCGTGGCTTTCTATGTCTATGTTGTATTTTACCAAAAAAGGTGAAAAGAGGGGAGCCTGGGTGGCTTAGTCCATTGAGTGCCTGCCTTCGGCTCAGGTCATGATCCCAGGTTCCTGGGATCAAGCTCTGCTCATCAGGGAGCCTGCTTCTCCTTCTCCTACTCCTTCTCCCTGTTTGCGCTCTCTTTCTCTCTCTTCCCTCTTTCAAAAATAAATAAATAAAATCTTTAAACAAAAGGTGAAAAGAAGGTGACTGGATTCTATGTAGAACACAGAAAATAGCTATGCTGTAATAACATTTTTAATTTCAAAATGTTTTGTATTCTCTGACTTACCGAAACTATCTCTGTGGCACAGAGTCATGGCTTTGCTCACGGCTGTGAGGAGGAAATTCCATCTTAGCTGGAAGCTGGCAGCCAATTTGATAAACTCTTCTTTGCTTCTGCTTGGCTATTCCATTTTTGTGAGGAAAAAAATGCTGGGGTTTATGACAAAATCAGGAAGATCACATGTGCACAGTCGCCACGAACAGACACTCCCACGGGGCTGGGAGGTGGGAAGGGAGGCAGAGGCACACTAGCCTAGTTCTGGTCTCCCCGCATCTCCTGTGGAGATGATTCCAGGGCAGAACCCTTTGAAGTTGGTGGAGAGAAGTAAAGAGGTGGGAAACTGGCCTACATTTTTTGTTTGGATCCCACACAGTTTTTCGAAAGTGGTCATTTGTGAAGCCCAGTAGAGGACTACCGCAGGCAGCCTTGCTGGGCCCACCTGGCAGTTGCCACCAAGAGAGCTGCTGGCTGCTGTGTGCCTGTCAAGTCCAAACGCATGCAAATGTGGCTCAGGAGCCCATACTAAGAAAAGCAAGGGTGCTGATTTTGGAAAGCACGAAGCTGGCCACCACACCGTGTGCACGACCTGAGGCCTGGAAGGTTCCACCTGGGTAGCCAGTGGAACCCAGGCCAGCAGACAGCCTGAGTGGCACTAAACTGGGGACTGGTGAGATGCCTCCATATGCAGGGTGTGAACTCCACAAAGACCGAGAGTCACCTTGGGCCTCACTTGCCCTGGATTACAAATCCACAGGATCCTATGAATCTCACGGGTATGTGTTGGAACGAATGCCCCTAAAGCCTTCCTAGGTCTCATCATGTATGTGGACCACACATGGGGCTCGACCTCAGGTTTCTGAGGAGGAGATGTTGAGACTGGTAAGAAATGAGGGAGTACCCTTTTTCATCTTTGCTGCTCCTCCCTCTGCCCACTGTGAGTGCCCCAGGCTCTGGGAGCTGGTGAGCTGGTGAGCTGGTGAGCACTTTAGAAAATCCTGGAGAGAAGTAGCCCTGGGTGACCAGCACTCTGCACAAGGCTTCAAACGTAAACCCTGAACACTGTGGCGCATTCCTCTGCTTGCCACCCTTGTGGCACTTCAGGCTCCCCTGTTCAGAAACTGCTGTTGGGCTGCAACCGCCCTGAGAACTGGGAGAGCCTACACATGACCCAGCGGGGTGGCTTCCTCTGCTGGCACTGCCGGATGCTGGCCACTGGAGCCATTAGTCATCTCCGACATGCCTCAGGGCTTACATTTTCACAGTCTGAGTATTTTATTGACAATAGTCTGTTTTTTGTCAGCCAAGCTGTTGTACAAAAACAAGCCCTTCAAAGGCACGATTACAAAAATACCATTTTTCTAACATGCCTCATTTGTGAAGGCTGAAGATATGGGGGTGGAGTCTGGGGAAACACTGAGTCTAAAATCTTACATGGTCTAAAATAGGGCGAGCCTCTTGGGCTGCTTCAAGGCAGGATTGGCATTACTGGGCTCATCTTGGTTCAAGTCAGAGGTGGGGAGAATACCCAAAACAAGGTACAGGGGCTTGAAAGCGTCTATGGGTGAAGCTGTCAAATGAACACGTCTCCACAGCAGCACAGCCCTAGACATACTTATACTGTTACCAGTGGGCTTTGCCAAAGCCCAACGAGGAGAGATGAAAGCCATACAGCGTCTGGAAGGATTATCATCCAGAAGCAAAGGACGGAAACAGATACCTGCCAAGGGTTGGAACTGATTTTCAAGCTCCCTCCTGCAAAGTTTTCTGGTTCATCTCTAAAGTGTGTGACCCTACTGTCACCTGCAGTCTTTGTGGCCTTAGGTTTACCTGTGCCTTTTCTCTTTGATGGGGAGGACAGGCATGTAGACAGGAAGAGGCAGGGCAGGAAGGGGAGTGGACTCCAGTGTGACTGGAGGCTTAACAGAGAAAGCCCAAAGTTGTGTTTCCAGCACAGGCCCTCCAAGCTTTAGCTCTTTGCTCCAGAGGTGTCTGCTTCTTCCATAAATGGCCCTCCATTTTTCCATATGTTCATTCTGCTCTTGCCAGTCTCGTGTAAACATTGTTCCTTTTCTTAGATTGTTTTAATCCTATTCACCTTCTACATCTTGTTTAAATCCCATCTCCCTCATCAAGGCCTTTCCTGACTGCCTCAGCCTTTGGGGGACAATGCCTCAAGGTGGGGCAGCCTTGGGCTGCCTTATTTGGGTCTAGATTTTATATCTTTTTTTTTTTTAAGATTTTTATTTATTTATTTGACAGAGATCACAAGTAGGCAGAGAGATAGGAAGAAAGAGGAGGAAGCAGGCTCCCTGCTGAGCAGAGAGCCCGATGCAGGGCTCGATCCCAGGACCTGGGATCATGACCTGAGCCGAAGGCAGAGGCTTTAACCCACTGAGCCACCCAGGTGCCCCTGGGTCTAGATTTTAATGCACAGCCCCCAGCTCCTCACCCATCACCCCCAAGGCGCCACTGGGCAAGGGTGCTGTGGCTTTCTCTGACAGTACTCTCAGCTCTCACAGCGCAGCTGTTGAGGCAGAGGATGAGGACAACCAAGCCAGAGTAATGCCCTATTCAAGTAATGCCCGAGTTTCAAGTTGACCAGAAGGACCAAACCCGTCTGTATCTAAAACGATACATCTCTGATTTTGTGAAATTAAGCCTGTCACGTGGATGGTTCTGCAAAATACCCAGACCAATACTGTTTTTCTCAAAAGGACAAAATCCCTCTTCCTTCTAGACACTCTGGCACTCATCCAGGCTCCCCTGTGTGCACATGCTCACCCTCCCTCACACACACTGGCATACCAATGTTCATCCCACACTCATGCTCACTTGCACACTCACCCATGCTCGCCCACACACACATGCTCATCCACTGTCACCTGCGCTCATCTGCACATACAAGCTCACTTGTACACACACCTGAGGCCACACATGCTCACTCAAGCACATGAGCTCACCCACAAACACACACCTGTATGTGCCAGCCTCTGATTCCTGCCTTGCTGCAAGAGGGAGTGAGACACCACTTCCCTATCTTTAACACCCACACCAGTCTTGACACATTTCTGGCCAGAGAAAACTCTTTCACTGCTTCAGGGCTTGGGCACTGGTGCTAAAACATAGATAGAATGTTCAACAGCCCCTTATTCCCTTTAAAAAAAAAAAAAAGCATCCTTTTGTACCTGGAAGACAAATGTTTGGAGATTTGAAGACAGACAATTCAGGAATATGCTGAGATCTGTGGATGTCCCCAGCAAAGAAACCAAACTGCTTAAACCTTTAAACAAAAGAAACAAAAAGATTGCGAGCAAAGTAGCAGGATTTTACTGTACATATTTGTGTACTAGGTGACCTAGGGGACAACACTGAATGGTAGTTCAAAGGAATTCCCTGGGGCCTCACACTCCTTTTGAACACAAAGGATGAATTCTAAAGCTGGATTTGTCACCTTTGCGGTCAGCTGGCTCAGAGATACATGGTCTCGCCTCTTAGGAACCACCTCTGTCACTGGTTGAAATGGAAAAAAATATTTTGAAATAATAACTACACCTTATAATTATACAGAACTCAGCTACAGATGAGCTCATTGCACAAAACAGACGTGAGCTCACCTACCCTTGCTGTTTCACAAAAGGGGTAGTTTATTACTGTCCTTTAAATCCAAGGTGGACATCAAAGCCAATGAGGGTTGCGCCTTGCCTGGGGCTATAAACTCAGTTAGTACAGACCTGAAGGATGGAGCCCAAGCATGTGTGACGTCGGGACTTGGGTCCTTACCTGTACAGGCAGCACCGAGCAAAGAACAGCCTTGGGCTCTCCCACCTTTTGGAATGCAGCTGTGCATCAAGCAGAGTTTAGAAACCTGAGGAGGTTGCCATGATCTTGATTGAGGCTTGACCAGGTGTCATCTAGAGGATCCTCCAGGGACACCCCAAGCATTTACCTACTGGACGCCAGCAGGGGCAACCAGAATACTGTCTCCTGCTGGCTCTGTTCCCTCTAGGAAGTTCTAGTCACAAGAATGCCAGCACAGGAGAACTGGCCTCATGCCCTCCTGGGGCTCCCTGGACTCTGGCTAGGGGCAAGAGCATGCTTTGGGTGATCACCCAGAGCTTGGGGGAGAGCCAGTAGCCTGGGAGGGGGGGCCTTTTGGGGTCCTACTAATGAGCCCTGCTTGTCCACATCGCTTGAAGTTTGCTAGGTTAGGGGTTTACCTTCTCATTACTAGTTTGGGAGGGGAGGAGCTGGGATTTGGGACAGCCAGGCAATTGGGGCAGGGGTGACCTGCCAAGAAGTATGGATCTATTTAAATATTTTAATAACTGGTATAATCCTACCAAAGTCAGCCCTACTTCAAAGTTAAAGAAAGAAGCCAGGATAACTTGTGGTGCATTTATGCACTACTGAACCCACGTATTCATCTAGTTACGAAGGTACGTGAGTGCTACCTTGTGCCGGTGCTATGTTGGGTGGACCAAGATGAATAAGCCACAGCTGACACCTGAGGAAGCCCACAGGTTCTGGGGAGGCACTCTCTGCACAGGTAAGTTTATCAGGACAGGGCCAGTCTCATGGAGGGTGAGGCTGCTGGACCTTCCCAGGCCATCCTGGTAGAGAGTCTGGAATGTGTATGAATGGAGCACAGCCCTCATGGCCCCTCCTGGTAACTCTCCTACAAAGGCCTAGAGATTACCAGTAGTCTGGGGAAGGAGGTCATGCACCTTCCACAGCTCTCCTACTGAAACAGCAACCAGGTTCAACCCACTGAGTGAAGATAGCTCTTTCTCTCACTACTTTCACTTCCTGGAGATGAAACAATGCTGTCAGCCTGCTTGCTGAGTTCTTTGTGGAAGGGAGATTTTTCCCCTGAAAAATATTTACAACTATCAGATAGCAAAGGGCAGGAATATCTACATATTTAATATCACTTGTTTGGAAAATAGTGAAATATGGTAAGAGCACCATGGCTAAACTTCACCTTGTTAAAAATAATACTTGGTGATGTAGCAATAGTTGACAGCAGAATCTGGCAAGGCAGGGAGGTAACTCAATCCATTTTGGACAGTTAGGAAAGATGCTGTTGAATCTGCATGTACAAGATCGATGCAGAAATGTTTTTCCCAAAGGTGACACTCCAGGTTAGTTTTCAGGAAGAAATACTGGGAAGCAACAACCACCCTCCTCTGTTCATTCATTCAACAAATGTGTATTAGCACTGGTGGCCTGGCAGACACTTCCTCACCCCTGCAGGCAGATATGTGTGAGCAGATAAATGAGAATATCAAAGAGGAAAGTAGGTTCTACTTCTATTAAGAATTCACAAACTAGTGATGGCCGTGCCAGCCCCAACTGTATCCCAAACGTCCCAATAGCGCAAGGTGTAGAGGGAAGATTACATTTCATCTCCGCGTGCATCTCCAGGATGGTGCTACTTGGATTACTTGGCAGGGCTTTCTTGGACATGTCCAAAGCACCTTGACTGATGATGGCATGTAGATCTGACTTCAAAATGTTGACTCTTCTGTTATTTTTCAACACCATTCTCATAGTCTAAAAATAATGGAGAAGCATAATACTTCATTAAATCTTGTCCTTTTACTTTTGCCTAATCCCCCTTCTCCAAATGACTAAGAGTTGTTTGTTTGTTTTTTTTTTTTTGAGAAGAGAAGTGGATTTGGGTATTGTCCACTTCATGACAACTGAAATGGGCAAGTTGCACACATTCTAGGATGGCCTTTCTTTCTGTTTAAAGATTTTATTTATTTATTTGACAGACAGAGATCACAAGCAGGCAGAGAGGCAGGCAGAGAAAGAGAGGAAGGGAAGCAGGCTCCCTACAGAGCAGGGAATCCCAGAATCCTGGGATCACAACCTGAGCAGAAGGCAGAGGCTTCAATCCACTGAGCCACCCAGGTGCCTCAAGGATGGCCTTTCTGAAAATCACCGTTTGGAGTGCTTCTGCTTAGAGGCAGATGTGGTCAGGGCTCTTGGGGTTCTCTGGCTCTTCCACTCCCTGATTCTTATTCTCTGCACCCCAGTCCATGAGCCTGAGCTACTCTACAGAGCAGCATGGTGGCTCTGCCTAAAACTCTGCAAGGAGAGCGAGGCTCCCCGGACGCCAGTGTCGACCAGCTCTGGAGGGGGCCTGTGGGCACTCAGACAACATCTCTGTCCTGCCCGCTTGCAGGCTCAGGCCATGAATTCAGCCCCTGGGAGATGACTTCCTTAGCCATCCGACAGGGACAACCAAATCCCCTCCATTTCTGGCATCCATGGACTGAGCAGTCGGTCGTCCTCAACATCAGCCTTAGGAGCAGGCCCTGATGCTGCCTCCTCCATCTGACAGGGGAGGAGCCTGAGGGCACTTGTGGTGCTGAGCAAACTTTTGCAGGCCATTGTGTTCAGAAAGAGAAGATTCAGAGCAGTGTGGCTCTAGAACCTGAGCCTGGTGCTTGGGCTGGCCATCACCAGTGGACCCAATCAGGACTAAGAAAGTGCTGGAGATCAGGATGGGCTGTGAGCACAGGCAGGACACAAGCCTGGGAAACATGAAGTTGAGGAGAGTTTTGTGCTGATAGGACAGAGATGGCGAAGTGGAGGGCCCAGCGGCGCTCCTCCCGAGCTGGGACCAATTTGGAAACAGACAGCAGTTTAAGTGCTGTCCTGATCTGGTGGCCACAGGATTTCAGAATCACAGCATCTTTCTTTGAGCCCTTCTCTGCCTTCCTCGAGCACTGAAGCTACATAAACAACCCAGGAGGGAAAAGGTCAGAGCTGAGAAACCTGGCAGGCCAGACACACGGATTCCATGGGGCCACGCTCAGGGTGAAGGGCTCCGTCTGTCTGTTCTAGGCTCTGCCATGATGTCCTTTCACCTCTGACACTGGCTGGCCCTGGTCGGCCCTTATGTGGGTTTCTTCTGTAACTTTAGAATACTGACCTGCTTGTTCTGCTTTTTTTCCTGTGGGGAGAACCTTTCTGAACAGGGGAGCAGTGGGGTGGGCTTCTAGCTGAGTTTTGGGCACACTATGCCTTCCCAGTTAGTGGCCAACAAGGTCCTCCTGTCTGCCCTCTGCTCTGTAAAGGGTTGGACACGGGCTCCCTACAGAGGAAGCTACCATCTGCTCTTAGGGCATACTTGCAGCTTTCACTTTTTGCTTTAGGAAACTGCTTTGCTCCCTCCTGTCCTGTTGGCTGAAACCTACCTTTGCCATGTTGGAAAGGTATGTCTTCCTTCTTAGTCTTTTGACAAACACAGTCACTTCTGTTAAGAACAATACGTGTGGCCATTATTAATACTGTAGCTTCAGGTTTTTTAAATAAATATTTTTATTTATTTATTTGACAAAGAGAAAGAGCACAAGCAGGGCAAGGGGCAGAGGGAGAGGGAGAAGCAGGCTCCCCACTGAGTAGGGAGCCCAATATGGGCCTGGATCTCGGGACCCTGGGATTATGCATGACCTGAGCCGAAGGCAGTTGCCTAACTGACTGAGCCATCCAGGTGTCCCTGTAGCTTCAAGTTCTTATGTATAGAGTGGGGGAGGGGACACACAGCATAGACATGAGGCCCACACATTTGCCTAGGAAGGTACAGCTGCCTAAACTATCTTCCACACAGGGAGGCCTCCATGCATCCTGGTCTTCCCACCACCCATAGACTCTTTCCTGAATGACTAGGAGATGCTGGCAGGGGCCACTTGACTAAAATCACTCCCCCCACCCCTCCATGCGAATGTGATGTACTCCCAGCCTCTGATGTGCCTGCTCAAAGGAGTTTAGGAATTTTGCCCAGGTATTTTGAGTTCCCCCAACAAGGTCATCTTTCCAGTGCTCTCCTCAACAACTGACCAAAGTAGAGGCACCCAGGTGGCTTAGTTAGTTGAGTGCCCAACTCTCGATTTCAGCTCAGGTCATGATCTCAGGGTCCTGGGATCAGCCCCACATTGGACTGTGCTCAACGGGGAGACTGCTCCAGGATTCTCTCTCTCCTTCTATTCCTCCTCCAATGCTTGCTTGCTCTCTCTCAAATAAATAAATCTTTAAAAAAGGAAAGTGACCCAAGAAAAGGAAAGGGTGAAAAGAAGGAAGGAAGGGATGTGTGGGGATGCAGAGGGGAGGGAGAGGTCTGTTTGGAAGAAGGTATTAGGTGTGGCTTCATTTAGAATGTGCAAGTTAGGAGTCAGGGAGGGGTGAGGGCTTGGCGGTGGAGGGGAATAGGGGTTGGGGATGGGCCTGGCAGTCTAGGCAGAGACAGGAGCAGGAATAAGGGCCTTTTTGGAGACAACCCATTTTGTGTTGCTGGGAAGCACCAGTGCAAGGGGTGGGGGTTGGGGACAAGGATGAGGCCAGATGCCAGGGACAAGATGAAGACCATCTTCATTCAAAGATGAAGCTATAAATGATTCTGTATAGTGAGTGAAAGCCTGTGGATTGACCAGGCAGCAAGGGCCATGGAAGGTTTTAATGGGTCAGATCACTGTGTAGAACCATCACTAGGGGTGGAGGGAAGTATGACCGAGAGGGGAGGCTGGAGGCAGGATGATCAATTAGGAAGCTCTGAAGTAGTCTTGGGAAGGGATGGAGGGAGGCCAGGCTTGAGTGGTGAAGTCCTCACAGGAAGGCTGGTATGGGGCTTTGTCTCCTCACTTCATGGACCCTCTGCCACAGCAAGTTCCAGACCTCACGTTCCCTGCAGCACCCTCTTTCTGCTGATTCTTGGCTGGCAGTCCCATGGCCCATGGTCCCTGCCTGGCCATGGGAAGATTCCCAGTGTGAGTACTGAACACAGCAAGGGGTGCAGGGCTGGTGGGTTAAAATTAGAACTGGTCCTGATCTGCGGGCTCTCTGAGAAGACAGCAAACAGCATGCAAAGAGAGCAAGACTCAGCTCTGAGCAAGCTGGCCCAGGAAGAGGAGGGCCTGGGTGGGGAGGGCATTGAAGGCAGCTACAGGCAGTGGTGGAAAACCTCACAGAAGCAGGAGGGGGAAAGAGGTATTTCCAGGACCATAAACCATGTCTCGAACATGCGGGAGAGCACTGGCATTTAAGCTGCTGTAGGTCTTGAGGAGACAAGAAGCCTGGGGAAGTAGTCTCCAGAGGCTACCACTGAACAGCAGGATGAAAGGGAACATGTTCTAGAAAGTCAGTGTGGAGACTGAGACCACAGAAGTGTGAATGCCCCAGTGGCCCAAGAAGTGTGAAGAATTTAAGGACAAGGGGGAATTTCTAAGGAGGGAGTGATATTCTTGGAAGCCTTGCTAGGAAGCCACACAGAGCACAAATAAGCAGAAGAATATTGGAGCCAGAGCCCTGGTCAGTCCTGCTTATAGGGCCACCAAACCCAAGGATTGTAGGAGGCCCTCAGGGGGCTGGTTTGAGAAGGTGGGCTTTAGCCACTGGCTGGATGCATTGCCCACCACTCCCCTGCCTGGGCCACAGTCAGCAGCACCTTTCCTGCACCTCTAACACCCTGGGCCTGCCAGAAGTCCACGTTAGTATTTATAAGGGATAGTCAATGGATTAGCAGAAGGACCCAACACTGCACTCAAGAAAAGGCCAGCAGATTCGAACCAGTCAGACCTTGTAGACTGCAGTTTAGCACAGGAGAAGAAGAGTTAAGCCACAGGTGCCTCAGTGTGAAAGTTAGATACTTCATCTATGCTCACAGAATTGATTTTTTTCATTGAAACCTACCTTTGAGTTTAGAGATCTGTACAAGGGCTGGAAAACCTTCCAAGGCATTAAGTAGCCACAGCTTAAATTTCTTACTGAATAACCGGACAGACTTCAGGTACTGAATAGAAACATCTTCCAAAAAGTCATGAAGGAGAACATCCTCAATTCCCTACAACAGAATTGTCAAGAGGTGGTGACTGCCGGCCACAGTAGACATCCTCTAGTTATAAGTGGTCAATGCTCAGCTGTGCCACAGACTTGGAGAGAAAGCTACCACGCAGCCTTTGCCACTGCTCAGTGTGCGGGGTGTACAGCCAGAATGGGATTTTTTTTTCAAAGATCTTCAAATATTGATAATTGATTCCAAATTTTCAGAAACACTATTTTAGCCAATAAGAGGTAGGTCAAACCCAACTACACAAGGGCTGAACCCAGACTCCAGTTTTCAACCTTTGTGTTAAACACGTTGAAGCACTAGGTTGTTTCCTAAAAAATAATAAAGTAAGAGGTAAAGGTTCGTGACCAGATTCAGAATCACAGAAATTATATATAACTGATCCTCCAAATAACACTAATCACTCTGGAGGTCGAGCGTTTAAGAAAAGCCATGAGAAAACTTGGCGCTTCTGTATATTCCAAAGCAATTATTCCAGTTACTCATTTTAAAGACTTCTTTTGTCGAAGTTACCAGAGAAAGAACTTTGACTCAGTGCAGGGCTCACTAATCATTGGAACCACATAGGTCACCAGGTGTACTGGCTTTTTCTTTCCATGAGGTAACTCTTGCTGAATTTATAAAGAAAAGCTGAGTTTTAGGGAAAGATCAAAAGGATCCATAAACATCAGGATTTACTCCTTAGAGGGCCTGAAGACCTAAGAGCCTGCAGAACAGGAGGGCTGCAGTTCTAACCCTAGCATCTGGTAACAGTTTCTGGAAAGGACACAAACCAGCAAGGCAAGCAAAGGTCTTCCTACCTTGTATAGCTGCACATCGTAGCATTTAAAGAGTTGGCACACATCGGGCAATGTCATAAGCGTGACTGTGTCTTGCTGCAGAGATTTCCAGAAGGAAGTGAGCAAGTCCTCCACCTGATGAGGCGACAGAACCTACCTTTAAGAACTCATTTTGCACCTGGTGAGACCGATCTGCAGTTATATACTTAATCAGCCCCAAATGATAATGGGATGAATATCAGTCCAGTTAACATATAGCTCAGCCTATCAGCTTTTCCAAGCTGAGTTTTAGAAGTGTTCTTTCCAGTAACCCAGTGAGAACTGCTATTCGGGTGGGAGGATGTGAAATGGCATTTTCAAGTTTTCTAGAACGAAGGCCGCTTCTGACCACAAGGGGGCTCCTGTTGATTTGTAATAGGATGAGGATCTGGCCACAGGGCACAGACCACAGATTAGAACAAAATGTTCATTGACTGACTGATTCCCTCAATTATTTGTCAGCTCAGAAGAACATGTAACAGTATGTAATCAAAGAGTCCTCCTTGATAAGTTAGAATTCACCTAAGAACTGTGTGAGCCAAAGGGCACTGGTATCATTCTCCGTGGAGCCTTCTTTAAAGACTTCCGCTGACCCTTTCGTTGTGGAACAAAATAGCGGCTTTCTTACTTTTCTTTATGTTTGCCCATATGGACTCTTCAGACTCTATTACTGAACCAGGTGGGCAGTCGGAAACCCTTGCCTTTTTAGGATTTTTGCAGGCTCAGATATTTTGTGGTGTTGAAATCCTGACACAGGACCCGCTAGTGACTTGACAGACTCTCCAAAAAAGATACCTTTGTTATTTTTTCCTCCTGGCACCCAAAACAATATACTCAAACTGCTGTTCTAGAATTTGCTGTATTGTATCATTTTTATCATTTTTTTTGGCTTATATTGCTCCTTTTGGCCAGATTATAGCTTCTTAAGCCTTATGGAGAATACCTTCCTAGTTCCAGAAATGGTACTAGTCACAGGGTAAGAATTAAGTTAATGTTTGATGAGCAAATAAAGAAAGTGTCTGCTTCACTATAATGCTTTACACTGAATAAGTACTAAATGAACTCATGCTAACTGAATATTATCATCCAAGGTTGATGTACTTAGAACACTAAGTATATCAGAAAAGCTTTTATTTACATGTGTGCTTATTTCTCTGGATTTTCTACTGCAAAATATAAAATTCAGAATGGTTAAAAGATTTGGTTGTGTTTTCCACAGCCAATTCTAAAATAAAACCCAGTCATTACAACACAGATGACCCTGCTTCAATGTCTTGCTTCTTTTTTAGTTAACATGCATCAGTAAAATGGCTCTTAAGCATTACTGAAAATTCTAAGGTAAATAATATTACCAGTATTTTATTCAAAATAAGCAGGAATTAGATCTCAAAAAAGAGCTGAATTATATTTGAAGCATAAGGTTATATTAGCACCTTGGAAAATTTTCAAATGATTAAACTGAATAAAAATATCACCTCAGATGTCACCTCAGTATATATAAATAGGTTACTTCTAAGCACTACAGTGCAATGAATTCCCACTCGACATCCCTTGAGGGGGTCTTTTCAAGTAAAATGATTAGTAATGAGTCATAAATACTTGTATTTTATAGATAAAACCCTACCCTCTCAAGTTCTTGGTTCCTCACGTTTTGTAAAATATCTTGGCAATAGTTGTAGTATTCATTGGCAAGAAAGGCCATCTAGGAAGATATGGAAAATGATTTCAGTTTTAAGGTCACTTCAAGAATGAACTGATCCTCAAAGACCTCTCTAAGCCCTTAGTGGCTGCTGCTTATGTTGCTCTGCTCTGAGAACAGCTGAGTGTTGTTTACTTATGTGGAGTAATGCATACACATTATTGGTCTAACACGGACATAGCTTCAATTTTGATGTCATAAGTCCAGGGTCTGTACCACCCACTAAAGAGACCACCAATCTCTGACATCTTTCTCCCTAAACCCCAATTTCCCCCTTCATATTCCCCAGTCCCAGTTTCTAGAAAATCTGCCTATCTGTTCTCTGCTCTGTCATAGGGAAGCCCTCATTCTAGATGACACAGTGGTCCCAGGTAGAGCCTTTCTATAGGATGTGAGGGGAAGACCTGAATTTCCTGACTGCCACCAACTCCAAGTGGGAATGTTGGCGTTCACAGTTCTAGGAGAAGGCAAATATTACTCTATCTGGTACAAATGATCACAGGCAAAATAAGAAGATATCTTCTCCTCTGGGTATCAGAGGCATGAAAAGTTAGTTTCTCCCATATGTGCAAGCCTACCATTTTGTAGGAATACTTCTTTGCCAGTTCTTGTTCCCAGAATGGACATCTCCTGAATTCAGACAAAGGGGCTCCAACTGGGTCTGTCCTTATTGGAGAATGATTTTCACACTAGAAACCATTTACACATGGATTATCTCTTGAAAATAAAATGCATTTTCTTGCATACAAACCATGTAATAATCACATTACTATTACAGGTTAATGTTCTATGTAACCATCTATACACACCTCTGGACATATTGATCCAAGCAACTTTCCCCCCTTACTTCATTCTAAAGGATATTAACTTTCCCCTATATTCTATAAACTCTGGTCATCAGGAAGCAGTTAGCACTGAATATATTACCCAAATGTGTCACTCTTGTGGTCATGTATTATATATGCTATACAGTAACGTGATAAAAATACTATCTATGAATAATTTAATACCACAAATACATTTATACAATCCTTTTATCCATTTATACAATCCCTCTGAAACAAAACCATATCCTACCTAGGTCATGATGCCTGTATTATAAAAATGGCTAGTTATATCAGAAATCCCAGGGCCTGACTACCAAGGAAAATAAAGAGCACAGACTTCAGAAGGACAAATTACAGAATGGTGAAACGTTTTCATCAAGGAGGAAAAAGGTAACATGGTAGGAAGCGAATTCAGCATTCCTTCCTGCTGTCCCCTTTGAGCAAGGGAAGGCAGGATCACTCCTGGTTGATTGCAGGACCTTGATTTTATTTTAAATTACTTCTTCAAGGTTTTCCAGAACGACTTTGGAATAATTTTCATCTCAGTGGAGTAGGTAGCAATCATTCCTAGGAATTGGAAATTAAGCTCGTGAAGTCTGCCATGTTGGATTGCCACACCCATGAGGGTTTTCCTCTTCATTCTCTCTCCAACCCAATGGTTTGCTTTGTGACAGTATAGTTCCAAGATCAGTATTTCATCCTTTGGTCTTATATCCTCAGATCTCATATAGTTAGAGCCTCACTGAACTACTCACTTATATCTTGCTTAGTAGATTGCTTAAGCGGGTTTGCAGTATGTTCCTGTCTATAAGCCAGGTGAGGGCAGAGTGGCCTTCTGGACCTCCTGCACCCACCCTTATGGATAGGAGTGGCCCTCAGCCACCACCCCACAAGCTGCTGCACACAATCAAGAACAGACACTGCCAGCTTCCTCGTTCTCTCATGCTCCCTTGTTATCAACCCATATTACAATGAGGATCAGGGGAACTTAGGAGGCATGGTCAACAGTCTTTTCAGTGTCCTGAAATCTGTACTACTTTTACTTAACTCTTTGTGGTCCTGAACCCCTTTGAGAATCTGATGAAAGCAACTGACCCTCTCCCTGGAAAAATGCACACCATGCACTTAATATTGTGAAGATACCAAGTTGAATTTCCTCTTATTGTTATTTTTAGAATAAATAGAGGCATGGGTGTCTAAATAAATACATAAAGTAGTTGCACAGAAAGGTGACATCTCAAAGGATGTCATTTCCTGTGGGTGCTGTTTTGGTTCCCGCTGGCTTTGCACTGGGTGCTATTCAACCCCTATTCCTCCCATTTTGGAACACTGGCTTCATTTAGAATCATGGGATGGAAACCCTTGTAGTATGTGGCCATGGGTCATCAGGAAGGATGGGGCTATTTTGTGGAGTTCACTGGCCTGACCATGCATTTTCTATTAGAGAAGCACTAAGGAATCATCCAGTCCAATTCTGCTTAGCTTCTCTTACCTACCACATCTTACCCTAACTACAGCCATTTTCTCCATAGCACACCCTGACCTCCTGTATTCATCAATGCTCCTGAGACTGATGTTGCTATGATCAAAGCCAGTGTTTCTCAAGTGTGGTCCTGAAACCATCTACATCAGAATCCCCAGGAGCACTTGGGGTTCATATCCCTAGGGCCCTAGTAGATCACACGAGGGCAGAAATCTGTCATTTTAATCAGCCTCCCAAGTGAGCCTTATGGACGATCCAGTCAAGAGCCAGAGTTCCAGGAAGACTGTTCTTTATCTTGCTGCAGAAATCTCTACATTTCAACATGGCAAAAAAATCACAGTTCTACCTGTTCAATGTACTATGTACTATCATAGTAATATACTACTGTACATTACATACTATTGAGGTAATGTAAGAAATCATTGCAAGGAAAATGTGAAAGTAATCAATTACTAAAAAAATAATAATAGAAAACAAAGTTATGTGTTCCTGGAGTTAATTCTTTCCAGGCTCTTCCTGTGAAAAGATTTTTTTCTTTCAGAAAAAAAGATTGTTTTAAAATCACAAATTGAAATCTTTTCTTTACAATATAAACAATCAGAACTCTAAAGTGAAGTATGTTATAGAAACACTGAAGTTGGAATTTCTGCAGAAGGCATTCAGGAAAGAATCAGAGGGATTCCCATTCTGGAGAAATAATTCAGCAAAATGACAAAGAAAAAAGTGAGAAATTCATTTAGATTTCCTAGGTATATCAAATGCAGTTTGGGATTTTCAATAGTTCCAAAATATGACATTGTAATCTTCAGTGAGAACGTACTATGTGTCACACCCTAGAGATACAATGGGGGGCCCTTCCTTTCAATATCTGACCCTCTAGGCATTATCTGTCTCCCCTATCAATTCTCCTGGATGCTATTGGTCCTTCCTGCATCCTTGATGACACTGGTCCCTCAGTTATCACCCCCAAAGCAAATGTATCCTGTCACTCTCCTGCTAAAGATGCCTCAATGGCAGCCTGTAGTCTCCACCAGTCTTCTGTATAGGTGAAATGTAAATTCCTCAACCTGTCATTGACAGGCTCTCTACCCACTGGAGTCTATGGCTCCCCCAAATCCTCACCTCTTCCTCCTCACTGCCTGCATACCTCCCAGCATGAATGTAAACTATGCCCTCAAGATGAATGCTTCCTAAAAGAAGATCCAAGTGACCCCTCCAGGATCAGCTAAAGTACATTGTGGCAGGCAGAATAATGACCACCAAAGATGTCCACACCCTAATCCCTGGAACCTTAGATGGTGAGAGGGACTTTGTACATGTGATTAAGGTTGAGGACTTTGAGATGGGGAGATTATCTGGATCATCCAGGTAGCCCCCATGTAATCACAAGGGCGCTTAACAGTGGGGAGCCCTTCCCAGATGCAAAGAACCTGAGGGATGGCAATGTGAGAAAGACTCAGCCTGCCTTTGCTGGCTTTGAAGACTAAGGAAGGGTCCATGGGCCAAGGAACAGGGGCAGCCTCAAAAGCTATAAGATAAGAAATGGATTCTCCCCTGCATCCCCCAGAAAGACTGTAGGCAGCACTTGGATATTTGAGCCATGCTAGACTGTGACTTCCAGAACTGTAAGAAAATAAGTTTGTGTTTTAAGCCACTAAATTTGTGTTAGTTCTTTATAGTAGCAAGAGTAAATGAACACAGGCCACCTCTTCCATGAAACCTTACCTAATCACTCTGACCCACTACAACTTTTCTCCTCCAATCACACTTTGGACTTCACAATCTACCTACAGCCTACCCTGCCCATTCCACAGCACACTAGTTATTTCATTTTATCTTAGTTTCTCAGCCCTGAAACTGTATTCTGTTCAAGTACAGAGAGTAGGCTTTTGTTTGTTTTTACTTTTCTTTCACACCTCATTCAGTCCCCAGGAGGGCTGGTCACAAAAAAGGTTTCAAAAAGTCATTCATTCAATGACACCTATCAACAAGACAGTGTCAAAGTACTACCATGTCATCTTGGCCAACTCAAGTGAAATTCAACGTGTAATGTCATAGATTAGCTATTGATAGTTCTGGTGTCCTAATTCAAAGAGCTATAACTGTAATACGGAGACATTTTCACACAAATTCATTGCTAACAACCTATACATCATTCTTAATTATAGCAAAAGAAACACAAACAGCTGCTGTACAGTGAACAGTAAGCTCCTTGAGGACATCTGTTCCAGAATTGTGTGTGGCACACTGTGGATAATGAACAACCCTGATCAAAAGAGTGAGTGGTTAAGGATCGCACATAATAAGAACACTAAGCACAGGAAAACAGCTGTATGTGATCAAGCAATTATTGAATATTGCATGGTCTATTATAGTAAATCTATTTTATTCTATACTCACTGTTCCTTCTTGTTGGATAATGCTGTCATAATTAGTAGATTTTTCAAAACCAATGATGTCTCCACTGTGACAGAACAGATAACAGAGAAATAATTTTAGTAAGCCACCTGTTTCTGAGCACAAGTACAAAGTGTTTTTTTTCTTTTCTTCTTTTTTTTTCACAGCAAGTTTATGTACATGGGGTATAACTTTTATTTCAAAACTCTCCTCCAAGTTTCTATACACAACTGGTGATCAGCACCTGCTTGGAATTTAAAAATATCAATTTCTGTAACTGTAACCACATATTTCTTTTGAAAGGTTTATTTCCCTTAGAAGTAAAGTTATGATATCTCCATGGGTAGAACTTGCTCCTGAGAGAAAAGAAAAATTATCATGGAAATTAGGTCTTACACTTCCTGATTTGGGGTTTTTAAAATGATCAATTCAGAAAAAATAATAGCCTCTGATGTATGTAACACAGCACCTTCACAGAACAAGGAAATGGAGAATAATGAGATGTACACTGCATTTCACCATGCCTCAGATTCATATCTTATAGTGAAGACAGTTGTATGTCATGGAGAACATTCAGTCCTACCCATTTGGTGTGGGATAATTTCCCTTTAATGCTGGGTATTTGAGACACTGGGAGCCCAGAGACAACCGTCTTTGCAAAGGAAATGTGCATTTTCTGGATGCCAGAAGAGGTGGCATATCTTCCCAGTTCCCCCACCATCCCCAGAGCTGTAGCTGCTCTGTCCACTCTAAGCCAATACATATCTTTACACCTGATTGTTTCAACTCACATAAACATACAAAGAGGAAGGCAGCAGACTAATACTCTGCTTCTGGAAGCAAGGCAATGGTCTTTAAGGTAGGAAGACCTGGGAGGAGGTCAGAGTCCGGGGGTACAGGGGAGATGGAGGACAATGGCTTTCATCTCACACAGCCAGAGACTACAGCCCCTCCCATTCTCTCCAAATCCCCAGAAGCTCTCCTAAAGGTTTGTCTCTGTCCAGTCTCCAACCCAAGTTGTGGGAAACTTGTGGTAAGAATACTTGACAATGTTTCCACATAATATTCTATTTCAAAACAGGGCAAATAGATTTAGGGTCTGGATACAAAACCACCAGAAAACCACTGTCTTCACCTTCCATTGAGAGTTGCTATCACAATGGGAATTGCACTTTGGAGTGCTCAATGACAAGAGGGGTTCAGAACAACCTCCCCTCCATACAGCATGGCGGATTAATGGATGATATAAGGAGAGCCATAGGTGAAGAATTTGAGATGTCTTGGAATTCCACTTGTCATATCTCAATGATCTCGTGGGTAGGTGTGGACAATGATGGTTTCTCCCGGTAAAATTTGTAAGGAGCCCATTGCCACACAGGTTCTGGGACATTGCCTCAAGACCAACAAACAATAAATAAAACACTGGATAAAACCTAGAGTGAAAGAAGACAGAAGAGGGTCACCTGGATGGCTCAGTCAGTTAAGCATCTGCCTTCGGCTCAGGTCATGATCCGAGAGTCCTAGGGTTGAGCCTCGCATCAGGCTCCCTCCTCAATGGGGAGTCTGCTTCTCCCTCTGTCCCTCCCCACTGCTTGTGCTCTCTGTCTCGCTCTCTCTCAAATAAAAAAAAATATATATATCTTTAAAAAAAAAAAGAAAAAAGAAGGAAATGTCAGAAATGAAAGTTCACTGAGTAAAGGGCTGATAGAAGAGGAATTTAAATAAAAATATATAGTCATCGGGGGCACCTGGGTGACTCAGTGGATTAAAGCCTCTGCCTTTGGCTCAGGTCATGATCCCGGAGTCCTGGGATCGAGCCCCGCATTGGGGTCTCTGCTCAGTGGGGAGCCTGCTTCTCTTCCTCTCTTTCTCTGCGTGTCTCTGCCTATTTGTAATCTCTCTCTGTCAAATAAATAAAATCTAAAAAAATGTATATATAGTCATCAGCCTTTAAGAGATGTTCTAAAAATCACTGGTGAGGCCTTTTCTCAGCTGAATTGGAAGAAGAACAATTTCTCTACAATTTTATATTGTGCTAATATGCTACTTCTAATATATTTTCTTTGGGAAATGAATGCAAGACCATGGTATGAATATATTCAGTCCCATCCATCCATCCATCCATCCATCCATCCATCTGCCATTGCCTCATCAAATATTTGCTGCATGCCTACTATGTCAGGCATTGCACTAGGCCTTGGGGGATATAACTGTGAGCATGATGGACAGTCTGTTCTCACAGAGATGACAGTCTATAAAAAAGATGTCACATAAATAACTGCAAAGACATTGCATGGGAGTTAAGACAGTTGAAGTATAGGGTGTTAGGGAATATATGTGAGGGGGGGCAGGCTATCCCCTTGTTAGTTTGACAGTTTACATGACCGTAAATCAGCAGCTTGATAAACTAAGGAGGGTGTCACTTGTGATTAGTTAGCCCCTCTGGTTGGTACTTATCACAAGACTGCACTTGGATAGCACTTACTAAACTCTTTTGATGATGACAGCAATCTTCATGGGATATTCCTTTAGCTACTTAGAAACAGTCTGAAAGCTATGAGGTTTGGTTTCTGAGCTAAAAGAACACCAAGGGAAACCCTCTGCCTTATTGTTCAGCCCCTCTGCCCCAACCCTGATTCTGGTAGCTTTGCAAGCCAATCAGTTGAGAGCAATACTCTCAATTATTTAGGATTTGTAATTGCAACTCCCAAGTGCCTACCACGTGTTCAATGTGGTATATGAGTTTAATTCAACAGCCTTACTGTTAAAAGGAGGCTGAAAGTGAACCCCCTGCCACATAGAGGTCTTTGTGTGTCAGACTAGGGGACACAATCCCACTATTTTCACTGGGATGTTACTTTATTTTTATAGCATTTATTTATTTGACAGCAGAGATCACAAGTAGGCAGAGAGGCAAGCAGATGGTGGGGGGAGCAGGCTCCCTGCTGAGCAGAGAGTCCAGCGTGGGGCTCGATCCCAGACCCTGATCATGACCTGAGTCACCCAGGCGCCCCTCTTTTTATAGCATGTAAATTGGGGGATTTTGTTCTTTGAAAACAGTGACAGGAAAAATAAAATCTCCTCTTCAAAGACAGATGTTAACAAAAGTGTCTATCTCCTTCTGGTCAGAGGGTGACACCTCGCTTGTTCAAAAGAATGGCAAGGCTTCCTCTTCTAACCTTTGGGATCCCTTATTTTAGGTCAATGGCTCAAAACATGGGCCTGGGCTCAGTGCAGATAGAAAGATAAATAAATCTATTTATTTAAAAAATTACCTGGTCTCCAAGGTCCCCTTCAAGCAAAGACGCATGAAAGTATCACCAGTTAGTGAGAGGGAAAGAGGCAGTATCACGTCCAGGCTACAAAGCAGGTGATAGAGACCAGACTTGTGGCAAGAGAGGGGTCCATGGAGGCCCAGGTCAGGGGCACTGGCACCCAGAGGATCTGGCCAAGTAGGCCAAATGGACACTGCCTTGGCCCCATGCTTTAATCTTTTTAAAATTATTTATTATTATTTTTTAAAGACTTTATCCATTTATTTGACAGACAGAGATCACAAGAAGGCAGAGAGAGAGGAAGGGAAGCAGGCTCCCTTGCTGAGCAGAGAGCCTGAGGTGGGGCTCGATCCTAGGACCCTGGGATCACGACCTGAGCGGAAGGCAGAGGCTTTATAACCCACTGAGCCACCCAGGCGCCCCTCCCATGCTTTAATCTTAAGATAAGGCTGGGCTGAGCTAGAAAGGGAGGCTATGGTAGACATGTGGGGTCTACCACTCAAGAGGAGGGGCAACGAGGGTAGGGAGGCCAAAGCAGCATTGGAAGTGATGGTTCCAGCTCTTGGGGTACCAGTCAAGAGGGCCTTGTGTTCTAGGGGTCACTGCCACTGCATCACTTCCCATGTGCGGTTCTGACTCAGTCCTTTGCGACATTTATTAGATTGTGGTCAAAAGCGTAGTCATTGCTGAAATATGGTTCTAATAAAATTACACCAACATCCAGAGCCAGGCTTGCCATGAACGAAGGGTTTCCAGTCCAAGAGGTCTCCTTCCACCATTCCCTGAGGCCTCAGATGCTTCAATGGTGCCAAATCATGGGGAAAGCCCATGATTCAGAAGGGACCCCAAGTCAAGTCTGCCCAGTGAAGTCACTTATGTTTCTGGTAAACTGTTTCCTCAGCTCCTGATCCACAGGATACAAGCCAGCCCAGGCCCAGGATGTCAGGATTTAACCACTAGGGATTGGGAGGGGCCAGGAGGTACTGCAAGGAGTCCCCTGGAAATGGAGGGAGAGACACCGGGGATGAAGGGAGGCTCAGAATTCACACAGTACAATAGAGAATCTCGAGCAGATGCCATGCTGAGCACAGAGCTGGATGCAGGCTCCATCTCACAACCTTCAGATCATGACCTGAATGAAATCAAGAGTCAGGCACTTAACTGACTGAACCACCCAGGCACCCCATTTCTTTAGTTAGATTTTATGATCAATTTGGCTAAAGAAGAATCCGGCATGAACAGGACTGAGACGTGATTGTATGGCACATAACTCATCTTTTTTTTTTAATAAAAATCTTTCAAATAAAATCTTTCAAATGCACTGTTAGCTTAATATGCTTTTTGGCATTTGACTTTCTTTTAGTCTAACTACAATTTGCATTCACATTCTCAGGTTTTGACATCATTTGTCATTAATCCAGGCTTTCATTTACATCATTTTGGCCTCTTAATTTGTCCTCTCAAATCACCCAAAGGCAGTGAAACAACTTGAAGCAATTACAAAGGTAAGAGGATAAAAATGCAATAAAACCTAATTTGTGGACCATACTTGTTTGGCGTCCAATTGCAGAGCAAAGGTGCTTCATCTTCCAATCATTAAGGGACCTTAAAATTTTCAATTTTTACTCAAAGCACATGAATAATTATGTTTCGGTTTGATTAGGAGAAGATGAACTTAACTTGCTATCTTTATAACTGAAATTAAAATCGTAAATGTATGTAATCATATAAGGACGTGTGTCATTAGGATTGCAAAAGAAGCTTTCTTTGGTATAATTTTGCTCCTACTAATGGTATTAATCACTACAATCCACTGAGCATTTATTTGTTGCTAACTGCTTTACTTTGTATTACCTAAATTCTTCCAACAGTCCATGAGGTAGATAGATAATAATTACTATCTTTATATATTGGAAAAGAGAAACAACTCAAAGATCTAGAGACCCAGCTCTGACTCAGAGCCTCATCTCAATTACCCATTCTACTATTCTATCTTGTGAGATGTATATGTAGGATAAAAAATAGTATACTTGAGAGGGACAAAGTAAGACATAAGGTTTTGAAATTTAAAATAGAAAAGAACTACCTTATTTTTAAAACTGGTTTGCTGAGTGTTGTTTGTGGATTAGTCATATTCTGCAGTGGGGGCTGCTGCTTTTTATACTGCTTAACTGTGCCCTGACCCATTAGATTTTATGAACAACTTAATTGCAAAATGATGACTGGGAACACCCTGGGAAATGCTGAAAGACTAACTCATTCACGTTCACCCTCTTGAAGTAAAACTCAGCAACCAGAAGTCAAGCTTCACCGGCAGACAGCAAATAGCACGTTGCCTTGTAGTGGCTGGCGCTAGCTGGAGCTGGGTGAGAGAGGGAGGCTTTGAGCAAATTGGATCGTCCAGTATTCTTGAGCTTAGGAGCATTACCTGCTTTTAAAATCTTTTCCAGGGGCGCCTGGGTGGCTCAGTGGGTTGGGCCTCTGCCTTCCGCTCGGGTCGTGATCTTGGGGTCCTGGGATCGAGCCCCGCATCGGGCTCCCTGCTCAGTGGGGAGCCTGCTTCCCCCTCTATCTTTGCCTGCTGCTCTGCCTACTTGTGACCTCTGTGTGTCAAATAAATAAATAAAATCTTAAAAAAAAATCTTTTCCAAACAAGGGTGCAATCTAGGGTATAATTCTCCACATGTATGTTTCTTGAGCTGCTAGACAGCAGCCAGGTAATGTGTATTTTTTTAACCTTAACAAGTTCTAACCAGCCTTGAAAACTATAGGGTGGACAGGGCCAAAAAGCAGGTTGCAACTTGGACACCTTATTAGTGCCTGAGAGTTAGGCCCTCTGGGCTCCCCAGAACCAGGAGGGCTCAGTCCCTGCCGGGTGCCATGGCTCCACAAACAGAAGGAGAAGACGCCCTTCCTGGGTCTGGAGAAAGACTCTGAAGGAACTGTTGGTGTTCTCTCTGACATCATTAGGTCTGTGGCGCCCACAATTGCCAGGCTGACAGCTCCCTGTGAACTCATTCTCCTTAAGGGGGGTGTGGTCTGAAAGATGAACCCTTTGCCTTTCTGCTTTGTCGGCAGAACTAGCCAGCTGTGGACCCACAGCCCCAGATTTGGTAGGCTCAGGGCCCACCAAGGCAGCCCCCTGAGCTCATGAGCTGGCAGAAGAACAAAGGACTGAAGAACAAAGGCATGGAATGTTGAAGGCACAATTTTAGAAGCTTTTTAAAGGCTTTTAATATCCTAAGTTGGAAAAGCTGGGTGGGAGAGAGAGGTGGAGAGAGGGAGATTGTTGTTGGGGGAGGAATGAGGGCAAGGGTTAGTTTCCATATTTCCTGAGAGAAACATAAGACTCTCTACAATTGATTTCAGAACTTACATTAGGTAGAATGGGGACTCATCTATTTGCAAAATGACAAAAAAATTTTCCTTGGAACATAGTAACGGGGATTTTGCCTCAGAGGCAGAGCATAACAGTGAATTAGGCACAATAATACACACACTCTCCCTCCATTCCCCCCTTCTCCCCAGACAATAATAAAGCATTTTATACTCTGGCCTCAATTCTTCAGTGAGTTTCTAGGTCAGCAATTATACCCAAGTCCAAGTCTCAATCTGGTTGCCAGCTAAACAGGATTGGAATCTGAGGAGGCCTATTGCCTGTAAAATTATGTTACCCCGGAGAGGAGAGCAGAATGGAAAACGTTCTGGATTTTGTGAAGGGGTTCTTTTCATATGGTGCACACTGCGTATTTAGAGTTTTGTGTTTTTTTTTTTTTAAAGCCTCAAACTTTTCATTTGCTTTGAAAATCAAACCTTGGTCTCTTCTTGGTTCAGAGCAGACGCTGCCTCAGCAATTTTGAGAGAAATTCAGCACCACCCCCACTCCAGCCCAGTGTAAGCAAATGCCATTGACACGTGAGACTCCTCTGATTCACTCCTTGGCCACCTGTTCAGGTGTCCAGTGAAGGGGATCATCAGTGCTGCTGTCCCTGGCTCTGGATCCTGTCTTCCTGCTGCTTCTGCTTGAGTGAAGGGTAGGGTGGGATGGATGACGTCAGAGACTTGGGCATCAGAACTTCTATACTGATGAGCTTTATTGGAGCCATACTGGAAGAGCAATATGGAGGAAAGATGGAGGAGATAGGGGCTCATATTGAGAATAGATTTATTTTAATTAGATTATATGCTTCTTTGCAGTGCTTGGTGGTAGTGCTGAAGAGGCAGCAAAATTCCCCAAAGCCACCCCTTTACTACCAAACCTGGTTCCTTGCCAAATCTCTAATGCTGATGCTCTTATTGGTGTTGCCATGTCTTTCCTTAACACAGGGTCTGAGGGGGAACAAAAGACAAACAGAATACCCTTGAACAGCAAGCACACTGCTCAATAATTCAGAGGGTTGTTGCTGGGAATGGAATATATTCCACTCTAAGATACCCCTAACAAGCCATGCTCTTAAAAAACAAAACAATCCAACAACAACAAAACCTAAAAATTCAGAATCCTATTCTTCTCTTAAGAAAGTTTCATAACAAAGTTTTTAAAATTAGACCACACATAGAGAAGTGTCTGCTTCACCAGGGCATTCAACTTTTGGGAACTACAAATAAACTCATCTGTGGTTTGCTGGGGTTTCCCCTCTGTGTTTTAAACCCTGGGGAGATCATGCTCTTCGAGGTGAATGTAAGAACACACTTGAGCCAACATAACGGCCCGCTGCCCACTGGGTTTGAAGACTTCCAAGAGTGCAAGGCATGTGGGGACCCCTCTTGTACACCTCTTGACTCTAAGGAGTCCTGCTTGGTTAGGCTAATGAGACTATTTAAGGTCTCCAGAAGATTTGCAAATTCCACACAGAGGAATGTGCAGGAGAGTGCTTTGAAATAAAGGAAAGACCTGAACTCTGTGAGAAGAGAGAATAGGTGTGAGCAGAAGGAGAAATAAAACATCTGCAGATACGGCCTTGAGAAATAGGCAGGGGAACACTGAGGGGAGACTTCATGGGAGCTGTCCTCATGTAGGATTTGGCCTCCTTTATTATTTGAAATTGAAATTTTTAATTGATGTAACTGTAGATTGACATATGATGATTTGGAGAGCTTCCTTTTACACTCTGCCCAATTCCCCCCAATGCTAACATTTTGCAGAACTATAGTACAATATCACAACCTGGATCTTGACATTGATACAATTCACTGATCTTACTCAAATTTCCCAAGTTTTACTTAAACTCAGTTTTGTGTGTATTTAGTGCTCTACAGTTTTATCACCTATAGAGATTTGTGTATCCATCCCACCACAGACAACATAGAGAACTCATGATCACAAGGATCCTTGTGTTGCCCCTTCATCACCACACCCATCTCTTTCTTCTCCACCTCCAGGTCTCTGACAACCACTAACTTGTCCTTTACTTTACTTTATTTTATTATTTTTTATTAACATATAATGTATTATTTGCTCCAGGGGTATAGGTCTGTGAATCATCAGGCTTACACATTCCACAGAACTCACCATAGCACATACCCTCCCCAGTGTTGTCCTCTATTTTAAAAACTGTCATTTCAAAATGTTTTATAAATGGAATCAAAAGATATGGAATCTTTAGAGACAGGAGTTTTTTTCACTCAGCATTTAGAGATTTATCCAAGCTGTTATAACAATAGTTTATTCCTCTTTGTTGTTGAGTAATATTCCATGGTATGGCTGTACCAGAGTTTGTTTAACCATTCACCAAATGAAGCAAATCAGGGCTGATTCTAATTTTTGGCTGTTGTAAAGAAAGCTGTTATGAACATCTATGTATGGGTTTTAATTTTTTTGTTATTTTTTAAAAGATTTCTTATTTTAGAGAGAGAGAGCGAGAGAGCACAAGTAGGAGCAGCACAGAGGAGAGAGACTCTCAAGCAGACTGCACACTGAGCATGGAGCCTGACAAGGGACTCCATCTCACAACTGTGAGATCACGACCTGACCTGAAACCATGTAGCACCCCTGTACAGGTTTTTATGTGGACGTAATTTTTCATTTGTGTGGGATAAATGTCCAAGAGTACAATTGATGGTTTGGATGTTAATTGTATGTTTATTGAAAAAAAACTGCCAAACCGGGCTGCCCAGGTAGCTCAGTGGTTAAGCATCTGCCTTCGGCTCAGGGATCCCAGGGTCCTGGGACTGAGGCCTGTGTTGGGCTCCCTGCTAGTGGAGGGTCTTCTTCTCCCTCTCCCTCTACTGCTCCCCCTGCTTGTGCTTTTTCTCTTTCTCCTAAATAAATCTTAAAAAAAAAACCCTGCCAAACTATTTTGCATTCCTACCACCAATGTATGTATGAGTGATGGAGCATCTCTGAATCCTTATCAGCATTTGGTGATAGTTGCTGTTTTTCATTTTAGTCAGTCTGACAGGTATGCAGTGATATTCCATTGTGATGTTAATTTGCATTTCCATAATGATTAATGATGCTGATCATTCTTTCATGTGTTTATCTGCCACCTGTATATATCCTCTTCAGTGAGATGAATATTTGTGTCTTTTGCCCATTTCTAATTGGACTTTTTGTTTTTGTTGTTGAGGTCTGAGAATTCTTTATATATACTAGGTACTAGTCCTTTGACAGATATGGTAACTTCAAATACTTTCTCCCAATTTGTAAATTGTCTTTCCATCCCCTTCATAGTCTTTCACAGAACAAAATTTTTAATTTTGATAAGGTCCAAATTATTCGCTTTTCCTTTTATGGACTGTTATTCTGTTGTCAAGTCTCAGAATTTTTGCCTAACCCTAGGTCCCAAAATTTTCTTTTTTTTTAAGTTTAATACTTTTATGGTTTTTTTTTAAGATTTTATTTATTTATTTGACAGAGATCACAAGTAGGCAGAGAGGCAGAGAAAGAGAGGAGGAAGCAAGCTGTCCGCAGAGCAGAGAGCCCGATATGGGGCTCGATCCCACGACCCTGGGATCATGACCTGAGCCGAAGGCAACGGCTTTAACCCACTGAGCCACCCAGGTGCCCCTATTTTTATGGTTTAAAAGTAAGTCTATGACAGCCACATGCAGAAAAACGAAACTGGACCATTTCCTTACACCACACATGAAAATAGACTCAAAATGGTTGAAGGACCTCAATGTGAGAAAGGAATCCATCAAAATCCTTGAGGAGAACACAGGCAGCAACCTCTTCGACCTCAGCCACAGCAACTTCTTCCCACGAATATCACCAAAGGCAAGGGAAGCAAGGGAAAAAATGAACTATTGGGACTTCATCAAGATCAAAGATTTTGCACAGCAAAGGAAACAGTCAACAAAACCAAAAGACAACTGACAGAATGGGAGAAGATATTTACAAACAACATATCAGATAAAGGGCTAGTATCCAAAATCTATAAAGAACTTATCAAACTCAACACCCAAAGAACAAATAATCCAATCAAGAAATGGGCAGAGGTCACGAACAAACATTTCTGCAAAGAAGACATCCAGATGGCCAACAGACACATGAAAAAGTGCTCCACATCACTGGGCATCAGAGAAATACAAATAAAAACCACAATGATATACCACCTCATGCCAGTCAAAATGCTAAAATTAACAAGTCAGGAAACGACAGATGCTGGCGAGGATGCGGAGAAAGGGAAACCCTCCTACACTGTTGGTGAGAATGCAAGCTGGTGCAACCACTCTGGAAAACAGCATGGAGGTTCCTTAAAAAATTGAAAATAGAGCTACCCTATGACCCAGCAATTGCACTACTGGGTATTTACCCTAAAGATACAAATGTAGTGATCCAAAGGGGCACAAGCACCCGAATGTTTATAGCAGCAATGTCCACAATAGCCAAACTATGGAAAGAACCTAGATGTCCATCAACAGATGACTGGATAAAGAAGATGTGGCATAGATATACAATGGAATACTATGCAGCCAGCAAAAGAAATGAAATCTT
>ML105618.1:66022-87102 GCA_003697995.1 Taxidea taxus jeffersonii | reverse complement strand
ATTAGATACTACATATTATCTTTTTTCTCTGTACAAATTCTTTAAGAATGTTACCCCTTATTTTAATGTATTTGGCTCAAGCATACTTTTAGTTTATTATTTGCTTTTTAATTTTTTGTTACTGAATACAAGAAATTAGTTAATTTAATTTTGTTCCATCTATCAATATTTTCCATTGTTGCTTTGTTATTTTCTAAAATTTTTATAAAACTCAGAAAGCTTTCTTGTTTTTTAAAAAAGACTTATGTATTTACTTGAGAGAGAGAGAGAAAGAGAGAGAGAGAGAATGAGCATGAGTAAGGTGAGGAGCAGAGGGAAAGAACCTCAAGCAGACTTCTCGCTGAGGTTGGAGTCTGACATGGGGGTGGATCCCATAATCCTGGGATCATGACCAGAGCTGAAACCAAGAGTTGGAGGCTTAACCTGATGATCCAGGTATTCTGAAAGTTCTCTTTCTTTAGTTTTGTCACATTTACGTATAAATGGCTGTAGATCTTATGATTTTATCACAATTTTTTCATCAAACTTCTAATTTTTGATTTATAAAAATTGTATTTGTTACTTAAACACCTTCTTATTTCAAACAATAGGTAAGTATAGTTAGTTAGCTGTTCGATTTTACCAATACCATTCTCCTTAATGTTTCTCAGGTACCACTGTTTCCAGAGACACCATAGTTAAAAGTTTGATGTTTATTCTTTCCTAACATGTTCCATGAAATAAAACACATAGAGTATGCTTTTTAAGTTTGTTTTAATTATTAATGTAAATGAATATGTTTTATATATTGTTCTTCAACTTGTTTTTCTACTTATCAATATACTTTAGAGTTTATTCTAAGTGTACATAGAGATCAACTTTGTTCTGTTGGCCTTCTGCTATTGTATGGATACACTATGATTTATTTAAGTACATACTGATGAATGAAATATAGTTTCTTTGCAATTATTTTATATATATCAAGAATTAAAATTATGCCTTATATATACACACATTTTTATGTTTAGGTACAAAACAAATTTTACAAGATAACTAGAAATGGAGTTGTTAGGTCAATATATTTGAAGTAATTAAATTTATTAGGGACTGCTAAATTGTTCACTTAAAGGATTATTTCAATTTCTAATATTAGCAATGCAATAGCATATTTATTTTTCATGAATAATATTTTAATATCTGAGTGAAAAAATTGGCATTCCAGTGTTGCTTTCTTTAACCCTGAATTATTGTGCTAGGTCATACTTACATACATATATTGACCTAGGTCATATTTTATTCTGGAAGTAGGTTTTTTAAAATTTTTTTTATTGATTTGTAGAAGACCTTTCAACATATAATAGTGCCTTCAATAGATATTTATTTATGTCACCACATCTATTATCTTTTCTGATTTTTAAGTTTAGTGTTTACTCATAAAGCCCTCTCCACCCCAAAATTATTTTTCAAATTGTATCCTCTGAAAAAATATATCATATATGTATTCTTAATATTTTTAAACATTTATGTATATTAAACTATACATGGATTTATGTATATTATGTATATTTAAAGTATATTATGTATATTTAAACTATAAATGGATTTAAATTTAAATTTCAACAAATCTGTAATTTTCTGTATGGTTTGATAGTTAGAAGAACATTTATTGAATACCTTACAGGCTTTTTTGTTTGTTTGTTTCTGGTCTGGTTTGCAATTCTACCTTTTTCATTTAAGTAATTTTCAGAAAAAGACCAGTCAATTTGAAAGATTATTTTATGATTTCTCTTATTTGTTTATTGCAATTACTTGCTCTTTTAATTCCTATCATTTCACAGTAATCCAGGTCTCCTTCACTGCTTACTTTTTGAAATCTTTTGAGGATATTTACCTTGACTTTCTTTGTCAAATATAACTACCTTTATAGAAATTCCTATTGTGGTACTGTTAAAAAGTACATTGAATATATTGATTTATATGGGTGAATTGGCATCTTCAGAATATTTAGTCTTTTGACTCAAGATTTTGGCATGTCTCTCCATCTCTTAGCTCTTTTAGGCTCTTTGGTAGAGTATTATTGTTTTATCTAATAAAGCTTTACTTATTTTTGCTAGTTTTATTCTTAAATATGCCATATATTTGCATGCAAGAGTAAAGTCAATTTTCTAATTTCATATAATTTTAAATTACTTAATAGTGACATAGAGGAAAGTTATTTATTTGAGATACCTTAAGTTAAAAAGATACCTTAGTAAAAAAATTAAATTAAATGGCTAACCAAAGAGTGCTAACATCAATTATTAACTATTTATTTCCTAATTAACACTTTGCTTTCTTAATCATATTTGCTAATAGTATTAGTTTTGAAAATGTAAATTAGTTTCTGCTTATTCTGTCTTTATAATGTGTTGTGTTATTATAGTATTTTCTTTGAGTATAGTTGACAAACAATGGTATATTAGTTTCAGGTATATAATTTAGTAATTTGACAAGTTTATACATTATTCTATGTTCACCACAAGTTTAGTTACCATATGTTCCATTTCATTACTATTATAATACCATTGACTGTATTCTTATGCTGTGACTTTTATTCCTGTGATGTGTTCATTCCATAAACAGAAGCTTATCTCCCTTTCCTCTTGACCCATATTGCCCAACCTCCCATTCCCCAATCCCATCTGGTCTGGAAACCATCAGTTTGTTCTTTGTATTAATAGTCTGATTCTGCTTTTTGTTTGTTTATTTATTTATTTATTTCTTAAGATTCCACTTATGAGTGGAATCACATGGTATTTGTCCTTCTCACTCTAACTTATTTCACTTAGCATAATACCCGGTTGTCTTATGTTGTCTCAAATGACATGATCTCATTTTTCTATGACTGTGTAATATTCCATTACATATATACATACATATTTTCCTTCTGCACTTGTTGACTGATGAACACTTAGGTTGCTTCCTTATTGTGGCTATTGTAAATAATGCTGCAATAAAAATGAGGGTGCCTATATCTTTTCAAATTAGGGTTTTCATTTTCTTCAGATAAATACCCAGTAATGGGATTACTGGATCATATGGTATTCCTACTCTTAATGTTTTGAGGAACCTCCTGCTTTCCTTGGTGGCTGTAGCAATTTGCATCCCCACTAACAATGCACAAGGGTTTCTCTTCCTCCAAATCCTCACAAACACTTACTATTTTTTGTCTTTTTGCTTTTAACTGTTATAACTGGTACAAGGTATTATCTCATTATGGATTTGATTTGAATTTTCCTGATAATTGCTGATATTGACATCTTTTCATGTACCTGTTGGCCATCTGTATGTCTTCTTTGAAAAAAATGTCTATTCAGTCCTCTGCCTATTTTTTTTAGTCAGCTTTTTTTTTTTTTTTTTTTGGTATTGAGTTGTATAAGTTATTTATATATTTAGGATATTAATTCCTTATTGGGTATATCATTTGTAAAAATCATCTCCCATTTAGTAGGTTGTCTTTCTGTTGATGGTTTCCTTTGGTGTGTAAAGCTTTTTATTTTGGTGTGCTCCCGATATTTTATTTTTGCTTTTGGTTCCCTTGCCTAAGGAGATTTATTCATAAGTATATTGCTAAAGTCAATGTCCAAGAGATTACTGCCTATCTGTTCTTTTAGGAGTTTTATGGTTTCAGGTCTTACATTTAGATCTTTAATCCATTTTGAGTTTATTTTTATGTATAGTATTAGAAAGTGTTTGAGTCTCATCTTTTTTACATGTAGCTTTCCATTTTCCATTTATTAAAGAGACTGTCTTTTGTCCATTATATTCTTGTCTCCTTTGTTATAGATTAATTGATCATATAATCGTGGATTTATTTATGGGGTTTCTAGTCAATTTCATTGATCCATGTGTCTGTTGTCCTAGTAGAATACTGTTTTGATTAGTACAGGTATGCAGTATATCTTAAGATCTGGTATTGTGATGTCTCCAGTTTTGTTCTTTTTCAATATTGCTTTAGAATTTTGGGTCTTCTGTGGTTTCATACAGATTTTAATATTATTTATTCTATTTCCATGAAAAATGCTATTGGTATTTTGATAGAGATTACACTGAATCTGTAAATTGCTTTGGACAATATTGACATTTTAATAATATTAATTCCTCCAATCTGTGAGCATGGGATATCTTTTCATTTGTTTGTATCACCTTCATTTCTTTCAGCAATTTTTTTTTGTCATTTTTAGAGTAAAGGCCCCTTCTCCCTTGTAAATTTGTTCCTAGGTATTTTATTCTTTTTGGTGCAATTGTAAATGATACTTTTCTTAAAGTTTCTCTTTGTGCTACTTCATTATTAGTGTATAGAAATGCTAGTGATTTTCAAGTATTAATTTTGTATCCTGTTACTTAACTGAATTTGTTTATTACTTCAAGTAATTTTTTGGTGGAGTGTAGGATTTTCTATGTATAGTATTACATCATCTGCAAATAGTGACAGTTTAACTTCTTCTTAACTAGTATGTGTGACTCTTATTTCTTTTATTCATTGAATTTCTATGGCTATGACTTCCAGTACTATGTCAAATAATAGTGGTGAGAGTGGACATCCTTGTCTTGTTCCTGGCCTTTTTGTTTCATTTTCTTCTTGATTTTTTAAAGAAGAAATTAAGAGAAATTTTCAAAAATTTAAAACAGAATTAAAGATTAGCGTTGTAATTGCATAATTGTTCAAGAACTTATATTGCAAATGTTCAGACTTTCTCTTCTTAATGTGCTAAATCTCTTGTTTTCTTTTTCCATTTTGTATAGTTGGGCATTTGATAGCTTTATTGCTTTCTTCACATATGACCAATTCTTTTATTCCTAAGTTTATTCCAACTATTTTGTAACTATATATTGTGAATGAAGGTTTTTTCCATTATATAGTTATGACTAATCTTTGCAGTATATGAAAACTCTTTATTTTCATATCAAGATTTTTCATACCTACCTGTTGCACTAAATGTTTTTTATTTCCAAATCTAACCATATATAATTTATACATTATGTAGAATGCTATGCTTTATATAAATAAAGACAATTCCCTCATCATTTAATTTATTTTCGTTTTATGTCTTCATACATAAACTATAATATTTAGAAAAATATAGATAATACAGTTGATATTCAGGATCATCTACTTATTCCTGAATTGAATAGAAATGCCTCTAATGTAGTAATAATACATGAAGGCCACAACCTCCTTTGAAGATCTTAAATCTTCAATGAGTTTTAAATCTTACTTTTATGAACAAATAATTATGGCTGCATTCACAAAATTTAAATGCTTATTGAAGACCCTGAAAGATTATTTACCTTAGTTTACTAGACACAGACATTTTTCATACTTGATAGTTTTATAATGCTATTTTTATTTGAATTTACAAATATATAAATAATTGTAACAAATAACAAAGAAGAGTCACTGCATTATTATCAGTGTATATAAATATATAATCTATATATAACAAAGGATAACAAATAACAAAGAAGAGTCATTGCATTATTATCAGTGTGTATATATAATCTGTTGAGTTTTTATAAAGAAAATAGCTTAATATTAAAAAAGCAAAATATACACTATGGGTGTTCTTGAATTAGAAACTGGTTATGCATCTATTAAGGCAGCTTTTATTTTAAGTCATTGTTTTGCTTGCCAGTTTTAATGTAGAATTCAACTTTGATCAATTAATGTTGAAATGACACTATTTAAACTGCATGAAAAAGATAAACATAATATTAACTAGAAATTATTTAAGGACATACTTTACCACAAATAGCACTATTTTTAGTACTGTAAACCAGCATAATCATATTGATAATTCTACCCCAGGAAAAATCAATCTAATAGTCACCTTTACCTGGAAATGCATTTTAAAGTCCCTGAATTGCAGGAAGATACTAAATTGGGATAAAGCAAATATGGGAGGTTGACTGGTCAACTTTCTAAATTCTGCTGAAGTTAAGATCATGATATTAGGCAGAGTCCTTTAGCTCTCTCATGATTCTTTATCTGCAGAGACCCTAGATTTTGTAACTATCATCCTTATTTTTCTACCAGAGATAAAGCAATTATTATATTGATAGTAACATCCTGAAAAGCAGTGTCTTTGCCTTTTGGATATTTATAATCTGGTGCAAATACAGCTGTGAAAGCAGAACAAATGACAATTAAGTGATTTTCTGTTTCCATATTTATGATTCCTGACTTGAGAGCATGTTTATTATGCTTGTCTGAAAAATGTACTTCATCTCTTTCATCTCTCCCATCTAGCTGTGTTTCCTATCTCCAAATCAATAAACCTTAAAAGTGTCTTGTAATAGTTATAGTATGTTTCTCCAGGGAGAAATTGTTGTGTTAGGGTTTTGATGGTTTTTGACACTATACCAATTTCATTTGACAATGAATTGAAAATTGAACAATGCACTGAGCCATGCTGGTAATTTAATACTATCCTTGGAATACTATCTTTCAGTCTCAGACAGGAAGCCATTATTTGTGAAAACTGGCCTAAGCTTATTCTCATATCATCAGTTTGAATCCTTCGCGAGAGAGATTAAGAAGTAATACCTTACTCTAAACATGTTAAGGTTTTATCATTGTTACTACTGATAATGTTTTTGAGACTGAATTTCTAAGACAATGTAGTAGATAATAACTCTTCATTAACACCATTCACTATACCTCTCTACCTCTCTCAGAAATGCTTTAATTTTCTGGTATTAAAAATAGCCAGAAGACATTGCCCCTAATCTCAGATCTTCCCCAGTACCTATAGGGCCATAAATATGTCATTTCAATTATCTAAGATGCAGTTCCTTCAACCATAAAAGGAAATGAAGATGAAACAAATTTTGTCAAATTGAAATTGTTATACAAATCCCATTGCCTTGATTTTGTTGCCCCAGTATAAGAATCCTGTACTTTAGCATCTCATAAGTACAGCTTATTGGAATCCTTCCTGACCTTTAAAACTCTCATTTCTAATAGACAACATTTCTGTACCAAGAAGTCTAATATAGAAAACCTATAACAAAAGAAGTTTAAGATCAATATAGCACAGAGCTAAGATAGAGCAATATAGAATATAGGTAATCAAAGGAGCTGATGAAAAATTTGTAACTTCTAATAATAAATTTGCCATAATAATTATAAAAATAAGAACTATTACAGAAGCCCAAGGATGCCAGGATTGCTCCCAGAACTGAGTGATATTCTAGGAAATGTAAAAATGTCATCTGATAGAAGTAGAAAGGACAATCTACATGGATATTTTTCTTTGGAGCTTTTTTATAGATCTTGGAACTCTGCTGAAGAGGCAAGAATGCAGGAAATACATTGTGACCCTGATGGTCCTTTACACTGCCATAGCTTTTCATGACCAATTTATTGATGAGAACTAATCTAATAAAAAAAAATGTAAAGTGGTGGGCGCCTGGGTGGCTCAGTGGGTTAAAACCTCTGCCTTCGACTCCTGTCATGATCCCAGGGCCCTGGGGTGGACCTAGGGAGCGTGATTCCTCCTTTCTCTGCCTACTTGTGATCTCTGTCCGTCAAATGAATAAATAAAATGTTTAAAAACATTTTTTTAATGTAAAGTGGTAATTTAAAATTATGGATATTTTCTGGAGACTAGAAGTGCTTTGGGGAAGTTTTAATTTGGATTCAACTCCTACTGGTTTTATATATGTTCAGAGATTTACCAGAAAATAATTTATATGATTCTAGATCTGGTGCCCCTCTGATAAATTTATATCTGTTTCACTTTAATAATCTAAGAATAAAATAATGATAAAACACAAATCAAACAAGCAACAAATGTTTATTTATAGTGTGCTCTTTGTTTATATTTATTTATATTATACTCTTTGTTAATATTATACTCTTAGCACACTTGAAAGTTTATTGTTTTCACCTTTGTGTAAATGTGTTTTGGCTAATAATGGGAATAATTCAACACCTTAAATAACTTTGCTCACTGTTAGGAATTAATTTTTGGAAATTTAGAATCCAAAAAAACAAAGAAACGACTTGAAATAATTATTCCAGCAGGCTAAGCCCTGAAGAGAGTTTAAAAGATCAAAGAAATTTTCTTATTTATTTCAAAACATAATAAGATATAAATATTCCATTTGTAAACATCTGGAAAAATATATTCAGTATGTGAATAATTGCCTAGTGTGAAAAAATTGAGAAAATAGAATAATAAAATATTTAAGTAAGATGAATACTTCATGAGCTACCATAATAATAAAAGCCTTATTTAGAAAATTGTAAATTTCTAAATAAAGTTAAGCAGAAAATTGTTACTCTTTTCAGGGGAGTGGTTAAGGAGCCTAACTCCGCCATTTTAATGAGACCAATTGGAATGAAAAGCAGACTAGCTGAATTCTTTATAGAAGAAAAATCTTTGTCAAAAAGTGTGCAAACACACACGCACCTGAACACACATGGTTTTAAATGGTCAGGAAGTTTAAAATATTTATTATTTGATTCCAACAAGGAAATGAGAGGAATCAGCCTTCCAATACTCAGATCTAGAGAGACACAGGCTTTTCTAAACATGCAGGATTTATTTCTCAAAGTAACTGTGAATTCTACTGGCGTTTACAATGTACAATGTAAAATAGATAAATGCCTGTCAAAGAATTCTGTACTTACCAATGTATAATCAATACAAAATATGACCACTCTAATATATAGAATTCCATGATGATCATGTTAATGTCTTCAAATGGAGTGGGAAAAAATAAATGAGTTTCTTAGATTTGTAAAGATAAGAAATGATGTTTTAATAAATTCCCTGGAAGAATCCTTGGTGTATCTCTTTGTTGGTAGATATTAACATCATTTATGGGTTGAATTGTGTTCCCTTAAAGTTTATATGTGGAAGCTCTGCCCCCCAGCCCCTCAGAATGTGACTGTGTTTGCATATAAGGATTTAAAAGAAGTAATTAAATTAAAATAGGTCATCAGGGAGGGCTCTCATCCAATACAAATGGTGCCTTACAAGAAGAAGTAATTTGTACAGAGATATATACAGAGGAAGTTTAGGTGAAGGCACAGGGAGAAGATGGAAATCTAGAAGCCAAGAAAAGAGCCTCGGAAGAAACTCACCCTTCTGACTCTTTGATATTAAATTTTAACCTCAAGAACTGTAAGAAAATAAATTTCTGTTGTTTCAGCCATCTGGTCTATGAAACTTTGTTATGGCAGCTTGAGCCAACTAATATGGCATCCTCAAAAGAAAAGGCTATTCTGCTTGGGAATGTTAATTGTCTCCTGTTTTTATCAGAGACTGGAAAAAATGTAGTAAGTTGGATAAGGAAGACCTTTCCACACTGAGATGATGTGTCATAAGGTAGGACAATTACATTGGGCTGAAATTTCATATTTAGGGAAGAAGGCAGAGCTTTTAGTGAAGATCATAGCAAACTTAAAGATGTTAAGGAGCCAGATTTTCAAGAACTTTTAATAGTCTTTTATATTTATATAAACATAAATAATGTTTGAAAGAAACAATTTTGTAAAAATCTCAAGATTACTGGCTTTTCTTTGAACGTTACTGTCACAAATATTTTATTGATCCATCGTTGTCTATAACCTTATTTATTGAAGTCATGATTTAACAGAGCACTGAGGATCTAAGCAAGTACTGTCACATGGTATAGTTGATACAAATTTGTGAAATGAATTTGCTCAATGAACAATGCTCCACACACATTTTACTACGTAGATTTTATTGAAAAAAAAAAAAAGTGGCTAATTTCTGTGAAAAAGATGACCAAAAAAACTTTATTTTTAAAATTGCTAAAGTTATTCCTCTTTTTCAAGTGTTAACTAAAAATGAAAATTTAACACTGGTATTAGTTTTTATCCTAGAGATTCTATTAAATTATATGCTTACAAATTCTTGGCTTTATGTGATTATGGTTATATAGAGAACAGAATTGTTCAAACAGAATCCTGTATCAGTTATACAAATAAATGATGGCATCATAAAAGTATAGACTGAAAATGTAGTAATAATTACACACAATGAGAGGTGACATGTGTTACCATAAATAGTATCATGTATATAACTTAAGTTCTCTTTTTAATTTCAAAAAAGTATATAAAAATAACATTTATAGATGAGGAACTCAGAATTACATTTTATAATTTATTCACTATAAATAAAAGGATGTACATTTACTTACTATCAATCAAAGACATAGGCAATAATATTAAAAATTGAATTTCCACTTATTTTTTGAATAAGGGATATTAAGAATCAATTTAAATTGTAAATATTCCATTTAAGCTATTTCTTCTGACATTAAAAGGAAAATATCACATTTTTAAAATCATTTTGCAGAGTTATTTCGGGTTTCTTTTTTTCTTTAAATTTTTTTTAAGATTTTATTCATTTATTAGAGAGAGAGAGAGAGAGAGAGCGAGCACAGGCAGACAGAGAGGAAGGCAGAGGGAGAAGCAGGCTCCCTGCCGAGCAAGGAGCCCGATGTGGGACTCGATCCCAGGACGCTGGGATCATGACCTGAGCCTGAAGGCAGCCGCTTAACCAACTGAGCCACCCAGGGGTCCCTTATTTCGGGTTTCTTAAGATAATGAAGAATTATGCATGATTTTTTGATAACTACTAGAAAAAGCATGGTGACCTTTCAGCCACTCTGTTAGCCTCTTTCAACCTGAGTCCTGATCTATCAAGAGGAATAACTATACTGACTTCCTTAGTTTTCAAGGTTTTGTAAAGGTCAAATAAATTGATGTGTAAGGAAGGAATTTACATTAAAGCACTATATCAGTACCTAGTTATTACTAACCAGTTTACCATGATTTCTGTAAATTGCTGGGTAAAATCAGGGTTTTCTTGGGCATAATCTAAACCAACATCTTTTCAGATGAATTTCATCATTACCAGAATAGAGACTATCATATGTGAACCAAGGAAATCTTTATAGTATTCTTTCATAGGTAATTCAATAGTGAAAATTATCAAGAACAACAACAACAAAATGGATGAAAGCCAAAGGGAAGGGGCTGGCAGCAATGGAAGAATAAATGGCACAAAGGTGAAACTAGAAGCAAGCATTTCAATGAAAGTGTGTCTTTTGCCAGAATCATTCCCAATGTAAGTTTATAATAATCCTGGAAATGACTAAATTGTATGAAACAGACCAGACAATTGAAGCAGGTGTCTGGCATTAGGAGAGATGAAAATGGTGTCTCTTCTCTTTGCTATCAAGATGAGGAAGATATAATAGGGATACATATTGATTCCAAGAAGAGCACCATGCCAGCTCTGTATTGCAGATGGAATTGTGCAGAGCATCCCAAGTGATTAAGAATGAAAAATAGTCGATACAAGGACTCATAGTGCACGATAAAATAATTCTTAGCTTTCCTCTTGAATGTCCATTACTTTTCACAGATGTTGAGACCAGAAAGTGACTGTTTCTATTTCTAATGACCACTAAAACAAAATATTTGGTAAGTTGAGACCTAGTATGAATATTTTTGGATTGATTAAACATAAAATGAGTGATAACTAATATGAATAATAACTTTGTACATGATATCTCCTCCATCAGATGATGGAGGTGAAAATCTGGAGCCAATGTCTAATATAATACAAAAATACTTGAGTCAACTTATGGTCAGACCCCAAAATTCACTATTTCCAAAAACTTCTGGAGTTTTAAAAGGTTACTGAAAATTAAACACATCGACATTTATAACACCATCTTCTAATAGATTTTGTTTGTTTGTTTGTTTGTTTTTAATTATTAGAGAGATAGAGAGAGACCACAAGTAGGCAGAACAACAGGCAGAGGAAGAGGAGAAGCAGGCTCCCTGATCATGACCTGAGCCAAAGGCAGCCACTTAACCAACTGAGCCACCCAGGTGCCCCAGTAGATTTCTAACAAAAGGTATTGTAATAACTATTCAAATTCATCTTGATATCAGAATGACCAAAGCTAAATGTTAACACCAAACTGAAGAACTAAGAAATAATGTTAAATAATACTTTTCTAGGATATTAATTTTATTCTATTTAATGAAGAAAAAACAAGTACTTATTTTTATCAAGGACTTTATAAGGCATTTAAATATACTTTTATTTTCCTAAACTAGCTTTGAAATCCTGAGTAGAGACCAGTCAATTCTCCTTCATGAGTTGCTGATTAAGTCCACACCCTAACTTGGCTTATCAGGCTCTCACACTGAAGCCACTATACACCTGTTCTAATTGTCCCAGGCCAAGTTCCAGAAAACTAGAAAGAGCCTTCAGTCCCCAGAGCCTGAAAAATTATTCAAATTAGCTGATCTATAGGGAGCCCTGGAAACCTTGTAACCCCGTCCCTCTTGCTATGTATAAGCTTTCCCCTAGAGCTCTAAATTGTTATTACTTAGTCTTCAGGTGCAAGTGCCTATTTGGCAGCCTTTTTTGTTTGTTTTTTTGGCCATATATAAAAAGAGTTCTTCTTTTCACATATCTGAGTGTCACTGTGTTGTTTCTACTACTAAAAACCATCTTTAAATATTATAAAACAGATATTGTGGATACGAAGAATGTACACTTCCTGTAAGCAAATATTAACATTATAATCATTCCATTTTAGAACCCAATTAAGAGCCTATGGTCATTGTTCAGAGGTGGGAGCGAGAAAGAGAAAAGGAGGAATAGTGAGAGAGAGAGAGGAAGAGAGAGAGCAAAGGATTCTAAACATGCATAAAGACATTTAGAAATGGCCTGGGAAAACTTTGGAGAAGACTTTATGATGGAGTAGACATTTTCATATAATCACTAAAACCCATTTTATTTTATTTTCCTTCTGGGCACACAGGCAACCTAAATTTTCCAACCACCATGCAGTTAGATAAAGCCATGAAAAAAATTCTAGTTAATAAAATTATGGCAGAAAACATATATGCTTTTCTAGGGTTAGTCCATAAAAGCCACTGAAAGTAAATTTCTGTGCTTTCTACTCTTGTTGACTTCCTGGATAGAGGTGACCTCCACAATGACCTTGGAAACCAAAGGGAAGAGTTGGAGATGAAAGATTTAAAATATTACCTGTTTTTTGACTGTGGTGAGAATGAGAAGTAATTACATTGAACTGAGCCATGAAGTTTGAGGGGTTTATTAATTACATCAACTAACTTATAAACTGACATCCATACTAAGATAAATGATTTCCGGTAGTTTGGATTTGTGATTAGGGACTGTGGTTGGGGTATGTATCAAAATGGGAAATACTAAAAGAAAGAGGTTTAATACATATAAAGGAAGGTACTTTATAATGGTCCTTAAAATGAGAAGTGACTTCAGGAAAATCATAGTAATAAATGTTATTGTTAATTAATTAAGTTAATTAAGTGTTAATGACTCAAAAATAGATTTACATTTGAGAAACAATTCAATTTTTAAAACATTTATAGAAAGAATTTTTTTTAATGCCACAATCAACAAATGCAAAATCTTTGCAATTTACTACTTATTTATTGTATCATTCATTCATCTAAGCAACTAGGAATAAAGATATAATCTTAGTTTTATTACTAGAGAATTTACTGCCTAATACCTAGTGAGAGTTCACCAAGTGTCAGTTAAATAAATATATGACAAAGTATAAAAGAAGTATTGTGTCTTTATATCCAAAATCCAGTTCTTATTTACTTGAACCTTGAATGTCTTCTTCTTTCTATTGATCCCCAGAATACTCTGTAATCCTTAGGCTACATTACTGCTTCTATAAACTCTGAAAGAGAAAAAATATCTAAGGAACATCTCTGAGCTTACTTAGATTTTAGTCTTTATTATTAGCCAAAAGAAATGTAATCCAGAGCATTTCTTCTGGTAGAAATACAGCAAAAATTATACAAGTTCATACAGTTTATTTTATTTTTTTAAAGATTTTTTGTATTTATTTATTTGACAGACAGAGATTACAAGTAGGCAGAGAGGCAGGCAGAGAGAGAGGAAGGGAAGCAGGCTCCCAGCTGAGCAGAAAGCCCGACGTGGGGCTCGATCCCAGGACCCTGGGATTATGACCTGAGCTGAAGGCAGAGGCTTTAACCCACTGAGCCACCCAGGTGCCCCATACAGTTTATTTTTTTAAGATTTATTTATTCGACAGAGAGATTACAAGTAGGGAGAGAGGCAGAGAGAGAGGGGGAGGCAGGCTCCCTGTAAGCAGAGAGCCCTATGTGGGGCTCCATCCCAGGACCCGGAGATCATGTCCCACTGAGCAACACAGGCACCCCAAGTTCATACAGTTTTAAGAATAAAACTGGTAGCATAAAAAAATGGAACTTGTTTTTCAAAAGTAAAGAGTAGAGATATTTTAAAAGACAAATATAATTTTTTTTTCAAAAAGTTGTACTTTTAAAAGGAGAAGGGTAAAAGAAGTTTTAAGTATCATGGCTTTTTTTGTATCACTTCTTCATTGGTAAAAAATATTTGCCTAGGGGCACCTGGGTGGCTCAGTGGGTTAAAGCCTCTGCCTTCAGCTCAGGTCATGATCTCAGGGTCCTGGGATCGAGCCCCACGTTGGACTCTGCTCAGCCGGGAGCCTGCTTCCCCCTCTCTCTCTGCCTGCCTCTCTGCCTACTTGTGATCTCTGTCTGTCAAAATAAATTTTAAAAAAATCTTAAAAAAAATATTTGCCTAAAATATAATTAGTAAGTGCTGAAGTTGGTGAGCTATAAAATTTTGGGAAGTTTTACTCTCAAATAGCATGGGAAGACATGGGATTCGGTAAGCAATTGCTAATCCTTTAGTTTTCATTTTGGTGACTAACCAAGGCATAGTGAAGGCAAAACAAAAAGCCTAACAATAATACACACCCCTTGACAATAACACACATTTCAAATACTGTGTAACCTTCTTTCAAATACTGTGTAACCAACATTTGAAGTGGAAGAATACACACCTGGGCATCACTGTTAGGTATTTTCCAAATATAATATTTTTGTTAGTGCTTGATTCATTTATAACACTTAAGAATTATGTCTGATCCCAGTAGCATTTAAAGAGCAACATATTAGTTTATATCTCCAATGTAAGGCAAAGAGCAAGAATATATGCCTCAAAATCAAAACATTTGTATTCCCTTTTTCTATCCCATGTCTGTGCATGTTCTGCTATGGCTGTGCTAGTCCTTCTAGTTATGTAATGTTCCCAATACCTTGAAATTGATAGTTGTTTTTAATTTAATGTTCTAAAAATCATCCCAGTAAGGTTTACGACTTAGAATGTATTTATAAGATATACACAAATCTACAGAATCTTCAAAATTTCATTTTTGTAGACCATATCAGCCAACTTGCTAATCAGACACTTTTTACTTTTTTTCATGGCCCTCATCAGCTACCATACAAATTACCCTATGATCATGGTAAAGTAAAGCCTTATTTTGGATAGACATTTAGAAACAACAACAATAACAACTTCATAGAAAATGAATCATCATGAACTAAACTTTGTTGTCCTGATACCCAAACAAAAATTGACTCAAAACATCACACACATTGACAGTTTAAAAAAAAAAAAAAACAGTTATACTACGTGAGATATATAAAAGAGAAACATGTGAGTGAAAACATCTCTGTTCAAAGACTTTCATTTCTTAGACATAAAAGGCCCATTAAGTTTCTCTAAATGAATGCCAGGTCTAGTATATTTTATGAGTACCTTCATTGCTGTTAAATCCTGAAATATCATAAAACGACCTTAATATGGGATTCCTCAAAACATTTACTGACTATCCAGGAAGCTGTATCCACCTCAAATTGGAAGTACTCCAAGATTTTTACTTAGTAGCTTTTGGGGAAGATTTATTTAAAAGAATTTCATCTGAATAAGTAAATCCATCTCATTTTTAATTATTATTTGAAACAGCATTCTTTCACATCAGTGTCTTCCTCTCTTGAACCCATGTTGGTGATTCTATGAAGATGGATTGGATTCTGGCAACTTCTCTGAACACCTGGGAAGAGTAAGCCTTGGCTCCTTGCCATGGTTACAGATGCATTTATCTTCTGTCCACCTAATTAATGAGTCCTTATGCTGAGATCCCAATGTGATATAAGGTGTTAAATGACTGTGGACCACCCTGTGTGAAATAATGTCTACAATAATCACCATGAGGCACAGCATGCAAGTAAAACAGAAAAAAAGAAATGTTTCACCAAAGAAGCTGTCATCTTAAATTAATATAATGTAAAATGGCAGAGCACAGATGTTTTGGTGTCTTTTTTATAATTAAGCCCATGAACATAACACTAGGTCCTGGTGTTCATGTTGTGGCAGTGACTTCAATTCAATGGGGAGAGATTGCTTGAATAACATGTTCAGAATCAAAAGTACTTATCACTCTCTTTTTTGTAACTATGAGGAACTATTCAAGACTTGATTATGGATTCCTTTAGTACTACTGCCAGAGACAGGTCCCTTCACTTTTTGTCTGTTTGTTTGTTGCATTAAAACTTTATTTTGTTTTATTTAATTTTTTCCCAGTGTTCCAAAATTCATTGTTTATGTACCACACCCAGTGTCTCTTCACTTATACCACAGAACAGGTGTGGGCTTTTTGCTCCCTTTTTTACCATACTCCCACTCCCATCACTTTGCTCCAAAACCATAGATAAGGCAATAGGAAGATAACTTGTTCCTACTAGAAGGCAAGAGAAAAAAAAATGTTTAGAATGGAATTGTGAGTAGGTTAGTTATGTCTAGATTGCACTTAGAACTAAATATTAAAAACTGTCCAACAGAGTCACATGTCAACTTCTATCTACTTGATCTTCTGTAAGTTTCAGCCATAAAAGTTAACTTGAGACCATCATAAATACTTCCCAGACTTATCTCTAGAATGGCAAACTACTACCTGTTAACCTGTATAAATAATCATATGTTCAATTTTAGAGTTCTTGATTTCTCCTTCCTTGTCATTGACACTTACTATAACTCCAATCCCCCAGTGAGGTTTTGACTTTAACTACTCTGTTTTGAACTTGAGGACCTTCACATCTTTCCAGGATACAATCAACAAAAGGTGAGAGATAGCTCCCTGCAGCCATGCATAGGCGTCACTCAGATCTATTGTGTGCATAATCTCCTGTTGTAGGACATTTCCATGGGGATGCCTGAGTGGCTGAGTCAGATAAGCATCTGCCTTCAGCTCAGGTCATGATCTCACCATCCTGGGATCAAGCCTGGCATCAGGCTCCTTGTTCAGCAGGGAGTCTGTTTCTCCCTCTGCTTGCCCCTTCCCCTGCTTGTGATCTCTCTCTGACAAATGAATACAATCTTTAAAAAAATACATTTTGATGAAGATAGAGGGCAGCAGACAGTGTTTGAGCCTTGGTTTCTACAGGACATCAGTAAAAGGCCAAAATTAAACATTGTATTTCTCCTTAGATTCTGTTAGGCAACTCAGTAATTAAATAGTTACTTTTCCTTGAATAAGGTGAGAAATCAATTTTTCAAGAGAGGCTCACCTAATTGCCATTTAGAATTATTTATATTTGTATATTCTGCACCTAATACCTTTCTCAGGAAAGATCAGTACCTAATAAACATTTTTTAACAAATGAATGTTCACTGAATTAACTGATAACAAATTTTTAATGATCCACTTTCAGTGAAAAACAGTATTGTGTTTATTGGATTAAATTTTATGTAGAAAATCAGATGATCCATGTTTCATTTTTTTTAATAAATGCATATTAAAAATAGATAAAAATAGATTTATAGAAGAAATAACATTAAATAAGCATAAAAAGATTCTCAGGATTTTCTTTTTAAGATTTTTATTTATTTTGAGAGAGAGAGCATGAGAGGGGGAAGGAGAAGAGAGAGAGGGAGAGAGAATCTCAAGCAGAGTCCACACTGAGCCTGGAGCCAGACATGGGGCCCCATCTCATAACTGTGATATCATGACCTGAGTCATAATCAAGAGTTGGACACTTACCCAAGTGAGCCACCCAGGTACCCTAAAAAGATCCTCAGTTTTCATAATAATATGAGAAATATACATAGATTTATAAAAGATATATTTCAGGTATTTCTCACCTATCCAATTAGCAAAAGTGAAAAATGGACAATGCACAGTAGTTAGGAAGATATGTAGAAGTAGACCATATTATACATTTCTGAAGTCATACAGTCTTTTTAGGGGAGTAATTTGACAATACCAAAATTTCAAATATACTCTCCCTTACATACACAGCAACTCAAAATAAAAATATACATGGCTTAATTTGTCACTGCTATTAGTGAAGTACTTTCCATATTAGCATAGAATAAAACACAATGCTACCTGTTGAAAAATTAAGAAGATATTCATATACTGATAAAGAAAACATAATGTGTTGTACATCAGTATATAAACACCTGCTTAATTTAAAAGATGGTTATGTGTGTGTGCATATGCATATATGTGTGTATGTTTAGCTTTCATTTCTCAAAAGATTTTGAGAACCATTACAGCATGATCTCATTTGGTTTTAAAATGATAATATATATACTTGTGTGCTAATAAAAAAGTCAGGGAAGATATGAACTATATTATTAACAGTAACATACTTTAGGTAGAGAAGATTATTGGGGATTTTTACCTTGTCTGTTATGAGTCTGGATCATTGGAATGTTTTGGTAATAAGCATGAGTTGCTTTTATGAGGAAAATAAAACAATTATTTCTAAATTCATTAAAATTATGTATTATACTTTTATAATTATAATGTCATTTTCTATACATTTATACAAAGTATAATTATATTTTCATAATTATACTTTTATGATTATGACTATACTTATATCATTATTCTTATGTTTGTAGCTTTCATTCCATTCTGTGAGTTAATGCTCTTATTTCTATTTTAATAATTTTTGGCACTGTCATTGAGCAGAAAATGCACTCGAATAATTTCAGCTCATAAAAAAATGGTGACTCATACAATTCAATCATGCCACGTGTGGCTAATATATATCCATATACAGATAATATAGTGTGTGTGTATGTATGTATGCACATATGTATGTGCAGATGATTCAAATATTTTTCAACTGTTTCATATATAACAGGCAGGGACTTCCGATGGACACAAAAATATTCTAAAAATTGCTGCTGCATGCTTGCATGTTCTTTTCAAGTACTGCCTTGTCATGGTGGTATAAAAATTTACTACCATTCTGTCTAGAGTTCACCCAGCCTATGAGCACAGAGTCGAGCTATTGAAATAGTCATTCGTTAGGGTCAATTTCAATCTTTGCTTTCCTTTTAAAGATTAAGACAATTTCATTACCACCTATGCTTCTAATTTACACAAGGGTACCTCAGAAGACCTCAAGGGCCAATCATCCAATCTGAAGGCAGAGATAAATGATCTATTGTATTTTCTCGAAGAGTTCTAAGGCAGAAACTGACACACTGCGGAAGTTGCAGAGCTGTTAGGTCATTTCACGGAGAAAGTACTATATTCTTTTGCATGTCTCCCTTTTCCTTCTACAAAAATGATGATTCATGCATATTTGAAGGAATATCATTTCAACCCTATAGCTAGAATTTTGAAAATCTCAAACAGCTTGTATATTTTCAGTAGACTACTAGTTCTTTTTTAAAATTTCTGGGTGTGGGGGAGGAATGAGAAATTTGGCTTTTCCATTCATGAATGTTCTTGAAAAGAACAACTCTCTATTTACCATACCAGATGGAGGAATAACAGCACACTGAAGCTATTGGCAAAGAGGGAAGAGGAATATTGTAAATCATTCCAAAGTGGAGGCACATGGGGGAATCCCTGGGGAATTAGCCAATACCATGTTGTGGAAGAAAGTAGAACTAGGATTATTTATAAGTTGTTTTTAATCAGTAGATTAAAAAAAGGCAGATATTCAAAAACAAAAAGAAATGTGTAAAAGATTAATATTATGAAGAACAATACAAACTGAACTGTATCCTTTTAATAGCTTAGAAACCTAGACAAAAACTGTATATATTTGAAAATACCTGTGTTGAAACTGAATTCACTATTGCCGTCCTCCTTACTAATGCAAAAATATAGTGAATTCCTCTTCACAAAGAATACAACAGTTTATGGACAGCATCATAATGAAAGTGGCTTGCTATGTACTCTGGGGTAAAGAAAATAGGTTTGTCTTAGTTTACTTTCAAACTGACCTCTTTTTAAAATGATCAATTTTTTATCACTGGCCAATAAAGTATTTCCAAATAATTGTCTAAACTGTATCATGAGAGACAATAATAAACCTAACCACTAGTATCAGTTAATGTAGCTATACGTAACCTGAGGAAATAATAAGCATTAGAACAGGAAAAAAGAAACTGATAATGTCAAAATTTTCATTTGGGAATGAGCTATCTGAATTTCAAAAAGCTAAGAAATTTGCCTGAGTTCACATAGCTAATAAATAATAGATCTGGAGCTTAAATCTATATCCATTTGATTCTAATGCTTACGTGTTTTATAACTGTGGTACTTTGCCTTTCCCATGGAACTGTTAAAATTTATTTTTTTCCAGAATATTGCAAAAGTGTTTTCTATGCTGTCGGAGAATGAAATTCCATTACCATCTATATTCTGTCATATTTTGGACATTTTAAAATTAGTTTCTCTAATGGTATTCTTAAAATTATTTTTATTAACATATAATGTAATTTTTGCCCCAGGGGTACAGGTCTGTGAATCATCAGGCTTAAACATTTCACAGCATTCACCACAGTGCTACCCTACCCAATGTCCATAACCCAACCACCTACTCCCTACCTCCCCACCCCCCAGCAACCCTCAGCTTGTTTTGTGAAATTAAGAGTTTCTTATGGTTTCTGTCCCTCCCAATCCCATCTTGTTTCATTTTTTCCTTCCCCACCCCCCAAACCCCCCGCCCTGCTTCTCAAATTTCTCATATTAGAGAGATCATATGAAAATTGTCTTTCTCTGACTGACTTATTTCACTCAGCCTAATACCCTTTAGTTCCACCCATGTCATTGCAAATGATAAGATTTCATTTCTTTTAAAGGCTGCATAGTATTCCATTATATATGTGTATATATAT
>ML105618.1:32970-65922 GCA_003697995.1 Taxidea taxus jeffersonii | reverse complement strand
ATATATCACATCTTCTTTATCCATTCATATGTTGATGGACATCTAGGGTCTTCCCATAGTTTGGCTATTGTGGACATTGCTGCTATAAACATTCAGGTGCATGTGCCCCTTTGGATCACTATATCTGTATCCTTATGGTAAATACCCGGTATTGCGATTGTTTGGTCATAGGGTAGCTCTATTTTCAACTTTTTGAGGAACCTCCATGTTGTTTTCCAGAATGGCTGCACCAGCTTGCATTCCCACCAACAGTGTAGGAGGGTTCCCCTTTCTCCACATACTCGCCAACATCTGTCATTTCCTGACTTGTTCATTTTAGCCATTCTGACTGGTGTGAGGTGATATCTCATGCTGGTTTTGATTTGTATTTCCCTGATGCCGAATGATGTGGAGCACTTTTTCATGTGTCTGTTGGCCATTTGGATGTCTTCTTTGAAGAAATGTCTGTTCATGTCCTCTGCCCATTTCTTGATTGGATTATTTGTTCTTTGGATGTTGAGTTTGAGAAGTTCTTTATAGATTTTTGGATACTATACCTTTACCTGATATGTCATTTGTGAATATCTTCTCCCATTCTGTCAATTGTCTTTTGGTTTTGTTGACTGTTTTCTTTGCTGTGCAAAAGCTTTTGATCTTGATGAAGTCCCAATAGTTCATTTTTGCCCTTGCTTCCCTTGCCTTTGGCAATGTTTCTAGGAAAAAGTTGCTGAAGCTGAGGTCGAAGAGGTTGCTGCCTGTGTTCTCCTCAAGATTTTTGATGGATTCCTGTCTTACATTGAGGTCTTCCATCCATTTAGAGTCTATTTTTGTGTGTGGTGTAAGGAAATGGTCCAGTTTCATTCTACTGCATGTGACTGTCAAGTTTTCTCAATACCATTTGTTGAAGAGACTGTCTTTTTTCCATTGGACATTCTTTCCTGCTTTGTCGAAGATTAGTTGACCATAGAGTTGAGGGTCTATTTCTGGGCTCTCTATTCTATTCCATTGATCTATGTGTCTGCTTTTGTGTCAGTACCATACTGTCTTGATGATGACAGCTTTGTAATATAGCTTGAAGTCTGGAATTGTGTTGCCACCAACTTCTGTTTTCTTTTTCAACATTCCTCTGGCTATTCAGGGTCTTTTCTGGTTCCATATAAATTTTAGGATTATCTGTTCTATTTCTTTGAAAAAAAAATGATGGTAATTTGGTAGGGATTGCATTAAACGTGTAGATTGCTTTAGGTAGCATAGACATTTTCACAATATTTGTTCTTCCAATCCATGAGCATGGAACGGTTTTCCATTTCTTTGTGTCTTCCTCAATTTCTTTAATGAGTATTTTATAGTTTTCTGAGTACAGATCCTTTGCCTCTTTGGTTAGATTTATTCCTAGGTATCTTATGGTTTTGGGTACAATTATAAATGGGATCAACTCCTTAATTTCTCTTTCTTCTGTCTTGCTGATGGTGTATAGAAATGCAGGGACACCTGGGTGGCTCAGTTGGTTAGGCGCCTGCCTTCGGCTCAGGTCATGATCCCAGCGTCCTGGGATCGAGTCCCACATCGGGCTCCTTGCTCGGCAGTGAGCCTGCTTCTCCCTCTGCCTCTGCCTGCCTCTCTGTCTGCCTGTGCTCGCTCCTGTGCTCTCTCTCTGACAAATAAATAAATTAAAAAAAAAAAATCTTAGAAATGCAACTTATTTCTGTGCATTGATTTTATATCCTGACACTTTAATGAATTCCTGTATGAGTTCTAGCAGTTTTGGAGTAGAGTCTTTGGGTTTTCCACATAATGCATCATATCATCTGCAAAGAGTAAGAGTTTGACTTCTTCTTTGCCAATTTGGATGCCGTTTATTTCTTTTTGTTGTCTGATTGCTGAGGCTAGGACTTCTAGTACTATGTTGAATAGGAGTCGTGATAGTGGACATCCCTGTCATGTTCCTGACATTAGCAGAAAAGCTTTCAGTTTTTGCCCATTGAGAATGATATTTGCTGTGGGATCTTCATAGATGGCTTTGATGATATTGAGGTACATACCCTATATCCCTACACACTGAAGAGTTTTGATCATGAAAGGAAGCTGTACTTTGTCAAATGCTTTTTCAGCATCTATTGAGAGTGTCATATGGTTCTTGTTTTTTTCTTTTATTAATGTATTGTATCACATTGATTGATTTGTGGATGTTGAACCAACTTGAAGCCCTGGAATAAATCCCACTTTGTCATGGTGAATAATCCTTTTAATATACTGTTGGATCTTATTGACTAGTATTTTGGTGAGAAATTTTGCATCCCTGTTCACTAGATACTGGCCTGTAATTCTCCTTTTTGATGAGGTCTTTGCCTGGTTTGGGGGTCAAGGTAATGCTGACCTCATAAAATGAGTTTGGAAATTTTCCATCCATTTCTATTTTTTGAATAATTTCATGAGAATAGGTGTTATTTCTTCTTTAATGTTTTGTAGAAATTCCCCTGGGAAGCTGTCTGGCCTTGGGCTCTTGTTTTTTGGGAGATATTTGATGACTGGTTCAATCTCCTTCCTGGTTATGGATCTGTTCAGGTTTTCTATTTCTTCCTGGTTCAGTTGTGGTAGTTTATATGTCTGTAGGAATTCATCTATTTCTTCCAGATTGCCAAATTTGCTGGTGTATAGTTGCTCAATATGTTCTTATAATTGTTTGTATTTCTTTGGTGTTGGTTGTGATCTCTCCTCTTTCATTCATGATTTTATTTATTTGGGTCCTTTCTCTTTTCTTTTTAATAAATCTGGCCAGGGGCTTATCAATCTTATTAATTCTTCCAAAGAACCAGCTCCTCATTTGATTAATTTTTCTACTGTTCTTTTGGTTTCTATTTCAATGATTTCTGCTCTGATCTTTATTATTTCTCTTCTCCAGCTGGGTTTAGGCTTTCTTTGCTGTTCTTTCTCCAGCTCCTTTAGGTGTAGGGTTAGGTTGTATACTTGAGACCTTTCTTGTTTCTTGAGAAAGACTTGTATTGCTATACATTTTCCTCTCAGGACCACCTTTGCTGTGTCTCAAAGATTTTGAACAGTTGTGTTTTTATTTTCATTTGTTTCCATGAATTTTTAAATTCTTTAATTTCATAGTTGATGCATTCATTCTTTAGTATGATGCTTTTTAGCCTCCATGTATTTGAGTTCTTTCTAACTTTCCTCTTGCGATTGAGTTGTAGCTCCACAGCATTGTGGTCTGAAAATATGGAGGGAATGATCCGAATGTTTTGGTACTGGTTGAGACCTGATTTGTGACCCAGTATGTTATCTATTCTGGAGAATGTTCCATGTGCACTAGTGAAGAATGTGTATTCTGTTACTTTGGGATGGAATGTACTGAATATATCTGTGATGTCCATCTGGTCTAGTGTGTCATTTAAAGCCTTTTTATTTTCTGGTTGATCTTTTGCTTGGATGATCTGTCCATTTCAGTGAGGGAGGTGTTAATGTTCCTTCTATTATTATATTATTGTCAATATGTTTCTTTGATTTTGTTATTAATTGGTTTATATAATTGGCTACTCCCATTAGGGGCATAGATATCTAATATTGTTAGATCTTCTTTTTGGAAAGACCCTTTGAGTATGATATAGTGTCCTTCCTCATCTCTTATTATAGTCTTTGGCTTAAAATCTAATTTATCTTATATAAGGATTGCCACCCCAGCTTTCTTTCAATGTCCATTAGCATGGTAAATTGTTTTCCACCCCCTCACTCTCAATCTGGAGGTGGCTTTGTGTCTAAAATGAGTTTCTTGTAGACAGTATATCGATGGGTCTTTTTTTATTATTATTATTCATTCTGATATCCTGTGTCTTTTGATTGTCTTATATGTATACAAAAATAAGGGTAAACATGATGAAGGGATGAAATATGACTGTAAAGATAAAAATTTAAAAAGATTCTAAAAAAGGAATAGATAAGATAACTTGGTCAGAAAAAGAAAAAAAAAGAGGAGAGAATGTGATTAGACTGGAGACTAAAGCAAAGACATGCTAGATTTAGGGTATATTTTTATCTATTAGAAGAAATTGTTTCCCAGAATTTTAAAGAAAATAGAAACCCTATGCATATGTAAAAATAAGGTGAAATACAATGAAGGGATAAAATATAGTTATAACAATGAAAATTTAAAAAGATTTTTTAAATATATTGTTAAGATAAAATAGTTTAAAATGTTAAAGGAGGAAGGAGGAAAAGTTAAAAAATAGAATAAGAAAAAATAAAATTAGGGGCACTTGGGTGGCTCAGTGGCTTAAAGCTTCTGCCTTCAGCTCAGGTCATGATACCAGGGTCCTGAGATCGAGCTCCACATAGGGCTCTCTGCTCAACGGGAAGCCTGCTTTCTCCTCTGTCTCTCTTTGCCTGCCTCTCTGCCTACTTGTCATTTCTGTCTGTCAAATAAATAAATAAAAATCCTTTTAAAAAGTTAAAAAAAAAGAAAAAATAAAATTAAAAAATTTTAACTTTGGAAGACTAAAGAGTTATGGGGAAAAAGCCATTAATTCTATGTGTTGCTTTCCCCTGGCTCTGGAGTTCCACAGTTCTCGTTAATTGGTGAACTTGGTCTTGGCTGGATGTTCTTCCTGATCTTCTGGGAGAAAGACCTGTTGGAGTGATTTTCAAATGCCTTTGTCCAAGGTAGAATTGCACCACACTTGCCAGGGACCAGGCTAAGTAATCTGCTCAGGTTCACTCTTAGGAGCTTTTGTTCCCTGAATGCTTTCTGTAGAGATTTGGAGGATAGGAGTGAAAATGGAGGCCTCCCAGTCTCCAGCCCAGAGGAGCCGAGAGTTTGGGGACCCTCTCCTCAGTGCACTCTCAGAGAAAAGCAGTCAGTCTCTCCCATCTCCATGGTCTCTGGTTGCATTCCATGCTCATCCAGCCTGTGACCAAGCATTTCTATTTCTTGCACACAGCCCCATTTGGAATCTCCAAACCCAGCAGATTCCTGCCACGTGCTCCTGTGCCACTCTTCCTGGAGGAGGAAGGAGGGGGTATCTCTGGATCTGCCACTTGTGGAATCTCTGCTCGAAGAGCAGTGGTCTGACTGTGCCTTGGATCATGGTTTAAGGTAACCCCTAGCTGAGAGCGCACTCCTTAGCTCCATCTCTGTAGCCTGCTTCCTTGCTCTGATACCTGGTAGCTCTGCCACACTCAGATACCCCCAGTCTTTCTGTGATGCCTAGGTCCTGAGACCACAGTATCCCAGTGAGGGCTCTATCCCTGCTTAGCCTCTGGAGCGATATCCTTCAGTATAGCAGCCTTCTAAATGTTATGATATTGTGCTCTGCTGTTCTACCATTTGCTTGGAGCCATCCCCCCCCTGCCCTGGGTCTATCTTCCTGATGCTTCGGGTTCACTTCTCCACACATCCTACCTTCCAGAAAGTGGTCGATTTTCTGCTCCTAAAATTGCTGCTCTTCTTCTCTTCTATCTCCTGTAGAGTTTTTAGGTGTTTGGAATTGTTTGATAACTACCTGAACTCCTGGGACCTAATGATATTTCAGTCTGCTACTCCTCCACCATCTTGCTTCCTCTCCTCTTTAATGGTATTTTAAAATATGTAGTTATTTATCTTCTACTTAGCACCAAAATAGATTTAAATCAACTTAAAATATAAAAACAACTGAAATTAAAATAATAAGTTCTGTCTTGAGCAAAGTTTATCATTTTATTTCTTTGTAAAGTTTATCCTGGTAATAAAGAACTTACAATTTATTTACAGAATACAGTATTCAATGATTGCTGGGCTCACTATGTATCAAATGAAGAATTCACTAAATATAAACTAATCACCTGAAAATACTAATCATAATTAAATGTGTGGGAATAAGGAGATAGGTTTCCCAGACTGCATAAGAGGTATTGAATTTCCTACCCCTAATTTTCTCAAATCCTTCATTTATTTTATGTAATCCTACTCCTACACCCTCATAGCAGTTTCTTTGAGTTATCTTTTACACTTTATATTTATTTGCTAATTTTTCTAATTTCTGTAATCATTAAAAACAAATTTCTCTCTAATCATGAGCATAGTTATAACAAATGCTTTAAAATTTCTCTGTATGATTTCAACAGTCTTGTATTTTGACATTAATTTCCACTGAAGTTCAAATTTCATATTATCCCCAGACATTGTGAATATTATATTTGTGAAAATTCTACATTCTATTGTATTCCCCTAAAGAGTATTGATTTTTGTAGCTCTTTTAGGAATCAGTTAATTTGGCTGAAATCAAATTGCAAACCCTATCTTGGATGGAAGCTCAAATCTCATTTTGGTGCTTTCACTCTTGCTCCAGGTTGCTTGACGTCTGCCCCACAAATGCATGGTTCAAGAGCCAGTCAGAAATGTGAGTGTAGTTTCTACACAGAAATTAAGGCCCCCTATCTGTGACTAGATTTTTTCTGGGATTTTCCCCCTCATTTTCCAACAGTTGTGATTGCCTGACACCTGAAAGACTGTGGGCTTTGTATCAGAGAGTTAGCGACCCCATATGGCATAGACTGGAATCCTTCAGACTAAAAACTGCAAAATGAAGAAATTCTCCCTATGCCTTCCCTTTATCCAAGTGTTGATTTTTCTCCTAAATCTCCTTGCTTTTTGTTTCCATCCAGTGCCTTTGATATTTTTATTTGGATTTGGTTTTTTGCTTATCCAGGGACAAATTTCTATATTTTAATCTTACTTTATTTGTATCAGTTCTATGGTATATTAACATAATTATGGGTTACAAGTAATAGGAATACAACTCAGTCTGTCTTAAACAAAACAGGAGTATATGGCTCCCAGCACTGAAATATTTAGGATTAACTTCCAGAATAGCTGGATTAAGATTCTCAAACAGTATCAACAGGAATTTGTGTTTTGTTTTTTTTTTACATACGTTATATTTTGGTTCTGATTCATCTTCATAGGCTTTCTTCTGAAGAGCTCCCTTCCTCCCCATATTGTTTTCAAAGCTCCTGACTTAAACAATACTAAATTAAAGACCTCAGCAGAAAGACAAAGCCTAATACCCACTGACTCCAGGTGAGTCTTGGAACCAACTTCTGTGTTTTTGGTTGATGACCTATTCCTAAACTAATCTCCGGGACTGTGATTGACCCTTTGGTCATGTGTTTGCCCCTGAAACTGGCTTTGAGTTCAATCCCATCTAAGCCATAGAGCCTGTGAATACAGAACAGCATTTCGCTAAAGGAAAATCAGATGATAATACTAAGCAGAAGAGAGAATGGTAGATAGGTAAAACAACAGAATCTCTCTATTGGCACAGATAGGAAAAGGAAATCATGCCAAGTTGAGAAAAGGGAAATAACCAGTAACAGGTGACAATGGTAGGTTCTTGTTCATTGTCAGCTTTCTCCTTAGTCCTCTTAAGAACCAAGTCTGAACTCTTCTCTTGAGGACATTCCATTCTTTGACTCTTTTCATTTGAGTTCTGATCTCCCTTCCCTTTGCCAATAGAAACAGGGATTTAGATCAGTTTCATTTTACCAATATAATCAAACAGTTTTTCCCTCTGCTTCAGCACAACAGTTAGGGACATACATCCAGCAAAACTTGTCATTTTCTAAGGATTCTGATTAGGCACAATACCTTTGTTGTCAACAGTGACCATGATACACTAAGAAAATACAATAAAGTCTCTGTTAAATTAAAAAAAATCAGCAATACAAACATTTTATAAATAGGGATAGTTTAAAAAAGAACTAGTTCATGGCACCTGGGTGGCTCAGATGGTTGAATGTCTAATTCTTGGTTTTGGCTCAGGTCATGATCTCAGGGTCATGGGATAGAACCCCTTAACGGATTCCTCACTCATTGGGGAACCTGCTTAAGAGTCTCTCCCTATGTCCTTCCCCCACTCCCTCCCTCTCTAAAATAGATAAATAAATTTTTTAAAAAAGGACTAGTCTTTTTGGGTTATAAGATGATTTTTGTTCTTCATGTGATTTCTAAAGATATGTAAAGAGAATGAATAATTTTACTAGTATGGGGTAAAAAATAAACTCTTTTTTATTTTAATGTGCACATTATAATGGCTCTCAATCTTCAGCTAGTCACCATGGAGTCTGTTGCTTCACTCAGGTTGATCTTTCCTGGGCATTGTGCATTTAAAAGGTATCTTTGTAATATTTGTGAATTCCAGTGAGTGAATTCAATTCTCATACTATTATTGCTTCTTTTCTCTCTGTTAATCATCTCTATGAAGAGATATTATTTAATTATTTTTACTATTTTTTGAAAGTGTTTTCTTTTATTTGGAGAGAGCTACTTCATATCCCTACATTGATCTCCAGAAGATTGTTCAAACCCTCAGCCTTTTAATCTTCTTTTTACTTTTGTCATAGTCTGTTATATAGAGAAGCCCAATGTAGCAAGAAGAGAGGCTGGTTCTTATTTTTCTACTGTAAGAGGCTGTATATTAAACAGAACATTCCCTCTAGATTTTATATTAGAAAAACTGGTATATGTACATATATATATATTTTTTTTTTCACTGCCAGATGCTTCCTGTATAAATAGAGGCAGAACCCCAAAGCAAGAACTGGGAACTGGAGTCTGTTGTCTCATTCATAGGCCTTCTGATAGACATATTTTTTGCTCTTCCTATAAACAACAGCATCACCCTATAAGAACCATTGGTTCCATATTCCACCATCTCAATTTGCCTTTATCATTTAGTCAGAACATTGAGCAAAAAAGGTTTACATTGTGATTGGGCCAGACATATAAGGCGAAAGTATAAACTCATTTTCAAAAAGTGGGTTACTTTAACCATTCACAAAAAGAAATAAACTGTAGCAGATTTTTTTCCAACTTATCCATGTATCATCAAATGAGAATTAGCAGAACTCTGCCAAATGGCATATATGGCATTTGTGTGTGTGTGCGTGCACATGTGTATGTTTTTCCAGTCATCCATACACTCATATAGGTTGATATGTTTATATAATATATATTCTATTACTCTGTACTTAGTAACAGCATTTATAAGGCTTATATCAGCAATGTATTCATTTTCCCTGAGAGTAGTGTTAATTGCTCTATTATACTAATGGTTTACATATATCCCAACTTTCAAATGAGCTTCATTTAAAGTTGGCAATGCTAGTTTACACCTGCAAAAAAGTGAGTATTTTTATCCTATCTTGGGAGTAGAGGAGGCTGTTTCTCATCACTTGGCATATGCCTAACGAATAATATTTTTGTTTGCTTTGATTATTATGCAAAGCCACAAGGCAGATTTTGTATTAAAAAAATTTTGCTAAAGAATTTTAGGGAAAAATCATGGCTCTTGCAAAGTAACCACATGTTGGACAGGTGTTTATTTAAAACATTTGTTTGAATGCATAAGAGGCAGAGAGAATAGGATTACAGATCAATCCTGCTTGTAAATTCATCATTCCATTATTTAGATAATATTTGCCAACCTGAAAAATAAACTAATTTCTGCCTTTATCAAGCATTTTATTTTATCTATTGCCATCATCTATCATTTATCATTTATCATTTATCATCTATCATCTATCTATCTATCTATTTTACAAGTGAGGTGATTTATTAACCCAGCATTTTTTCTAGTGCTTCTTGTTTGCATTTGACACCTCTCTGGTGATTTTGTCTAGATCTCCATCCCTCAGATGTCAGTTTGCCCCCTCATATCCATCCTTTCCTGTCATTTTCAACCCCTGTAGGACTTGGAGGACCATGCAGGCCATACTCCTGGAGCCTCTGCTGAAATTGCTCGAATGACCCTATTTCTGACATCCCCCAGAGATCTTGGTCAAGGAGCTGACCCCAGTGCCACCCTGGTAGTACAGGTGCTGTGCTGTGGAAGCAGTTCCTTTGTAGAACTAGTTCTCATTGTAAGCCAATTTGACAGTGTCTACCCATTCAGGGACTTCCAGCTTCCCAGCCTTTTTGAGGAAGGTTGCCAGAGCTCTGACGCACACCTGCTGGTTCACGTCTTTTACAGTAACTCTGGGTATCATGTGGCCTCTGTACTGCCAGCCAGGGGAAAGGCCAAGCTGTTTTATTAATGGAGACTATATTTTCTTGCTTTGTGTAACATGCATAGACAGCATTCAGCTATTTATAAGAAATGTCATTCTCACACTTAATTTGAATACCATAGATTAAAGGATTTAGAGATATGTGGGGTAACCTAATTCCAAAGCACAATTTGTGACAGTTAAAATATTGTGTAGTAGCAATCTCCACTGATCTAAGACAAAACAGTGTTAATGATGGGGAAGGCTTTCAACCATCCCGTGACTTTCAATGTGATATTTTTATTTCCTTCCTCAACACTAAGGTCATTTTAAAGCCCTCAATCAACATGTAAGCTCTTTGAGGGCAGAGGCCTTGTCCAACTTGCACATGTCTGTATACAAAGTCCTTAGGATGCTACCTGGTTCAATACATGCCTGCTCAATAAGTAAGGGAGTGCATGAAAAAGAAAATCACAATATTTATCTGGAATTTCAGGGTATGTGTGTGTGGGAATACGGGCATGCATGTGTGTGTTTGAAAGAGAGAAAGACAAAGAGAAACCGAGTATTCACCGAGACTCCATTTTTTTTAACATTAAAAACTATTCTGTCCTCCAACGTTCAGTGAAATCTTTCTTTTTATAAGAATTGTTGAGTTGATGATTTGGAGTGATACATTCTGATTGTGTTTCTTTGTTGAATAGTTGTATCTTCCGAGAGTTTGCATCAACACGGTGTTTGTTGAACATCTGCTGTGTGTCCACAGGGACTCCGAGAGGGACTCGGGATATAAAGTGGAAAAGCTTATATGTTTCTCTCATTATTTTCGTAGTATGATAAATAAACTTTGTCTTAAACTAACTGCTTCAGCAAGTGGTAATATTTTAAGGTATTTCCTAAGGAGTTTAAAAAAAAAGAAAACAGTCACTAAAGTGAAAAGCACTGCTATCAGATTCAGTTAGTTCTTTTCCATTAAAATAGTTTAGTTTTCTTTTTCAGGTCTCCAAACAATTAACAAGATAATAGGTGAGACAGAAGTAATGTTGACCCCTTCATTTCACCCCCACTGTTTGTCTTAATAGTGCTTTCATGAGTTACTCAGTATGACTGAGTACATACATAAAAAGTATCTCCTTTCTGTGTATAAACCCAATCAATGCAATGAATAAAATGGGTGTACTTAAGGAAAAACAAAACAAAACAGGAAATACTCACTTTTTATTGTGACAATAACTGCAAGATAGCAGAAGTTGCTAAAAACCGACATAGATTTGTTTTTTCAATCAAGTTGCCTAGATAAGTAATGCTTCAAACTTAGAAGAGCTTCTGTGCTATGCTGGTCTGAATGGAGAAAATAGATGCACAGATCATAAATTAATGCCTGGAAACAGACCATGAATTTTTGCCAGCAACAGCTAATTTGCAACAATGGGGGCTTGGTGAAAATGACAGTTTCTGTCGGCATGGGGAGGCAAGCAGAGCCATTTGCGAGGATGGAGAGCGTTGTGCCTGCCAATTGATGTTGGCAGGGGATTGTCAACCTACTGAGTACCAGGACTCATCAGCATATTTAATGTTATGAGCATAGACATTGTCTTTAAAAACACAAGCCATGAGAGGGCAATGTGGGCTGCAGACTGCAGAGAATAGCATTTCAGGCAGGTGGATGGCACAAACACTAATTCAAGTTGTGGCAAGTGGGAAATAGAAATAGAAAGGAGCCAGATACAAGGAGAAAGAGGTGAAAAACCCAAAGTAAAAACTAAAAGTAACAAATGTTCAATGCAAAAAAGAGGAAAAGACAAATAATAGAAATTGCAGAAAAGCATGAAGGGAATAAAAGTTATTCTACCACTATCACCACATATAGCACTGTTAAAACTTTATTATAAGATTCTTTCAGCATTTTTAGCTCAAGAATTTAAAATAACTTTAAAAAGTGGCATTAAGAGTGATATTGGACAGATTATAATGAAGATAATATTAACTTTCCCCACATGTCTTATATTATGAGCTAATGTATAAGTTAGAATAGTTTCAGTCTACTAGAACTATCAAAAATGTTATGGAGACCTTCTACTAATTTATAATATTACCTACATGACGGCAAACATATTTTGAGAAGAGTTTGCCATGTGTATATATTGATAGATTAATGAGACTATAAACTAGTTATAAATACATTACATCCCTCTGTTTAAAAATACTTGTGAACAGATGTTCTATGTCACAAGATAATCTTTCAGTTGTTCAGTAAACAATCTTACAAACTTTTACATATGTCATACTTTTCATTCAGTATTGAAAATATAAGTAATAACATGTAATCAGGTATACTGGGATAAAATCGCAAAACAATAACTGATAAGTTTTCATACTTTGGGTTCCTGCAATTTCTTTACTTATGCTGATCTTATCTCTTAGCCTAAACATTGAAGTTACAATTTTTCCTAGAAAAAACTATACTTGTGGAACCAGTGACCCCCATCTGCCCCACAAATCTTCCATTCTCTAATCCAGAATTGGTGAAGATACTCTTTCTAAGGAGAGATGAAAAGAGGTTAGGGAAAGAGTAAATGTGGACTCCGGGGGCTTTGCAGAAGTGGAATGAGGTTCTGCAGTGTAACAGGATAACTGATTGGGATGCTGAAAGCAGGTTGGAGTGGGAGCTGATCTTCCCACATTCTTTGCATTCCAGAATATCATGGGAGAAACAAAACAAAACAAAACAAAACAAATTTTCCAATAGATCCAACAAAGTTTCAGGCTTTAGGTAAGAGAAGGAAGCTATTGAGAGGCTCAAGGATATGATGAGGGTGAACTACAACAGCAAATATAAATATTAAATTGAACAAGTGTCCTTTACATCTTCAGAACTATAGACTCCATGGACGCTGGCAGGGGAGAGGATGGCTTCAGTTCTACTGACCCTGCACCAAAACTGATTGCATAATGGTTAAATTAGGGGGTTTTGGTCATCAAGTAGAATAGGGCTTGAATTTTTTTTTTTAATCCAGTTACAAAGTAGAAAAAATAACTTCAGTTTCACCCTGGATATCCAAACTCAACAAACTTGCATACTTCTAGGGTATTTTAGAGCTGATACTTACATTCTCAATTAACCTTACAATAACTATATTGTAGGTATTATTAGTCCCTGCTTCTTAATCATTCATCATTAAAACTGTATTGAGGCTATCAAGTGCCTAAATCTGTACTAGCTCTAGATATTCCCTGTAATACTAGATCCTTGTGCCTTACCCAAAATCTACTGGGTTCAAATTAACACTAATAATTTTAACGTCAACAAAGTTCTAGATGGTGGAATCTGACAGCTACTTACATTTCAGCATGTGGATACCTCACATGCATGCAGATGCAATCTGGAAATGTGGGGTTATTTTATAGAGTGACCTTTGACTAGTGGGGATTGGGAACTAGTAGATGAAAGTTCTACATGGAATAAACAATTCTGAAAAACATACTCTGTAGGTTTTTAGAATCTCTTGAAATTTACTGAACCTCAATTGTACATAGCAGTGGCCAGCTTCTCAATTAACCACCTTCTTTATGTCATTCTCCCCAGTTCCTCAATCTACTCCTTCCCAAATGAAATACCCATACACAAGTGTGGTATATGATGATGCTTGTGCTGGAAGGAGAGAGCTATGGCACTAATTTAACAAACCCAATACAATGCATGGTCTCGGGAGGCTAAAGGTTTGTGGAAAAGATCTTAAAACTGGATATTAGAGAAGCTAGACACCTTTTTAAATTTAAATTCAGGTAGCCAAGGTATATGTTCAATGTTTCATTGATTGTTCAATGTTCAATAATTCATTAGTTAAGTATATCACTCAGTGCTCATCACAGACACTTTTTTTGAGGCTAAATACTATTGAGAGGTATAGCCAGAATTGGAACCAGGACTGCACATTCTCAATATATGTTCTTTCCAATATAAAACGGAAATAATATATGATGCTATTGCTTACGTTGCAGTGTTTTTTGCTTTTGTTTTTCTTAAAGATTATTTATTTATTTATTTATTTGAGAGAGAGAGTGCACAAGTTGGGGGACAGAACACAGTGGAAAGGAGAGAGAGAGGGAAAAGTATCTCAAGCAGACTCCATGCTAAGCTCAGAGTCCCTCACAGGACCCTAAGATCATGACCTGAGTGGAAACCAAGAGTTGGAAGTTTACCCTACTGAGCCACTTAGATGCCCCTATTGCAGTAGTGTTAAAATTTTCCTCATTAAGTATATTTTCTTCAAAGTAGGAAGTGAAGCTGATGGGATATAATATCAAATGATTTAGATTGAGATGTTTGGTAGTGGGTTCCAAGGAAGGAAGTTTGGGTCAAGAGCCACAGTAAGTGAGTCTGGGAAAATAATAACAAAAATAAATTCTGCTCAATTTGCAGAGGAGATGAAGTAATAAAGAAAGACATCAAAGAATTCATATAAACAATTTAGACTTTCAAATCCAAATAACAATTCCTTTCAATCTAAATATTAAAAATAGACATAAAATTAAAAGGTACTACTTGAAACTACAAAATTAATTAATCTTAAGATCTCTACTAAAACTTTGGTGGTATGGCTATGTATTCTATTGCTTCTGCCAACAATTTATGGACAACTTACTAGGAACTGTAAAGAAAGAATATTTTTCAGAATTAATATATGTGATCTTTAGTTTTACATGTTTGAATTTCAATGCAATTAACAACACATGATGATATTCTAAAATGTATGCACTATTCATGTCATTTTCCTTCAAAGATGCATTTTTTATCATTATTGAAATATAGTTACCATACATCATATTAGTTTCATGTATAAAACATAGAGTTTGAAAATTCTATACATTACTTAATGCTCACCATGGTAAGTGTAGTCACCATCTGTCATCATATAATTTTATTACAATATTATCAAATATAAGACCTGTGCTATACTTTTCATTCCTGTGACTTATTTATTTTATAACTGAAAGTATGTACCTCTTAATCCCCTTAACCTGTTCTACCCATTCCCTAGCTCCTTCCCCTTTGGCAACCACCAGTTTGTTCTTTATATCTATGAGTCTGTTTCTGTTTTGTTTGTTCATTTATTTGCTTTTTAGATTCTACTTATAAATGAAATCATATGGTATCTTTTTTCTATATCTGACATTTCAATTAGCATAATATATTCTCAGTCCATCCATATCGTTGCAGATGGTGTGATCTCATTCTTTTTATAAGACTGAATAATATCTATTGAATATATATATGTATACATATACATATATACATATATATGTATGGGTATATATATATATATATATACATCTTCTTTATCTATTCATCCATCAATTGACTCTTAGGTTGCTCCCATCTCTTGGCTATTGTAAACAATGTTCCAATAAACACAGGGATGCATATATCTTTTCAAATTAGTGTTTTGGTTTTCTTTGGGTATATATCCAATTGTGGAATGCCTGGATCATATAGTATTGCTATTTTTAATTTTTTGAAGAAACTTCATACTGTTTTCCACAGTGATGGCACCAATTTACATTCCCACCAATAGAACACAAGGGATACCTTTTCTCCATATCCCCACCAATGCTTATTTCTTGTCTTTTTTTTATATTGGCCATTCTGACAGGTGTGAGGTGATATCTCACTATGATTTTGATTTACATTTCCCTGTTGATTAGTGATGTTGAGCATCTTTGTGTGTGTGTGTTGGCCATCTGTATGACTTCTTTGGTAAACTATCTTTTCAGGTCCTCTACCCATGATTTTATTGGATTTTTGTTGTTGTTGCTGTTCTGGTGTTGAGTTGTATAACTTCTTGGGTTTGTCATATATGGTCTTCATTATGTTGATGTATGTTTCCTCTAAGTCCATCTTGTTAAGAGTTTTTATCATGAACAAATTTATTTTGTGAAATGGTTTTACTGCCTCTGTTGAGATAATCATGTGGTTTTTATACTTCCTCTTGTAAATGTGATGTTTACATTGATTTGTTAATAATGAACTGCCTTGTATGCCTGGAATAAATCCTACTTGATTGTAGTCAATGGTCCTTTTAGTGTATTGTTGAAAGTTGTTTGCTAATATTTTGCCAAGAATTTTTGTATCTATGTTAATCAAGAATATTGGTTTGTAGTTTTCTTTTTTGTAGTCTCTTTTACTGATTTTATCAGAGTAATGCATGCCTCATAGAATAAATTAGAAGTTTTCCTTCTTTTATCTTGTTTTTTGTTCTTTTTCTTTTCTTTTTTTTTTTTTTGAATAGTTTGAAAATAATGGGAATTAAGTCTTCTATAAAAGTTTGGTAGAAATCACCTCTGAATCCATCTGGTCTTGGATGTTTGTTCACTGGGAGATTTTTGATTACCAATACATTTTTATTACTAGTAATTAGTCTGTCTAAATTTTCTATTATTTCTAGTTCAGTTTTGGAGAAATGTGTATTTTTAGGAATTTATTCAGTTTTTCTAAGTGGTTTGATTAATTATAATTTTCATATAATTTTTCATAGTAGTCTTTTATAATCCCTTGTATTTCTGTGGTGTCAGCTATTATTTTTCCTCTTTCATTTCTGATTTTACTTATTTGAATCCTCTCTCTTTCTCTCTCTCTTTTTTTTATGAGTTTGGCTAAAGTTTTATCAATTGTTGGTTTCACTGGTATTTTCTATTGTTTTTCTTTTTAGTCCTTGTTTCATTTATTTATACTCTAATATTTATTATATCTTTCCATGTATTAACCTTGGGTTTTGCTTTTTTTCCATTTAGGCATTAAGTCAGTTTGTTTACTTGAGATTTTTCTTATTTCTTCAAGTAGGCCTGTATTGCTATAAACTTCCCTCTTAAAACTGCTTTTGATCCATCTTGAAGATTTTGAACCATTTTGTTTACATTTTCATTTGTCTCCAGGTATTTTTTGGTTTCCTCTTTGATTTCTCTATTGACCCATTGGTTGTTTAGTGGCATATTGTGTAGCCTCTATGTGTTCGTGTTTTTTCCAATTGGTCATTGTTATTGATCTCTAGTTTCATAACATAGTGATCAGAAAAGAGGCTTGGTATGATTTCAATCTTCTTAAATTTTTGAGACTTGTTTTGTGACCTATCATGTGGTCTATCCTGGAGAATGTTCCCTGTGCACTTGAAAAGAATATGTGTTTTGTTATTTTGGGTGGAATGTTCTGCATATATCTGGTAAACCCATCTGGTCTAATGTGTCAGGCAAAGCCACTTTTTTCTTATTGATTTTCTCTCTGGCTGATTTTTCCATTGATGTAAGTGATATGTTAAAGGCCTCTACTATAATTATATTACTGTCAATTTCTCCCTTTATATCTATTAATATCAGCCCTATGTATTTAGGTCTTTAATGTTGGGCACATATATTTTTACAATTGTTAAACTATTCTCTTGTTGGGTTGATTCTTATAGTGTTGTTCTTTGTCTCTTGCTATAGTCTTTGTTTTAGGGCCTATTTTGTCTGATATAAATATTGCTAAATCAACATTTCTTTTTTTAACTATCATGTGCATGGTATGTATTTTTCCATCCTTTTACTTTCAGTTTGTATATGTCTTTGGGTCTGAAGTGAGTCTCTTGTAGGCAGCATATAGATGGGTCTCATTTTTTAATCCATTCAGTAACCCTGTGTCTTTTGATTGGAGTATTTAGTCCATTTACCTTTAAAGTAATCATTGATAGGTTTGTACTTCTTGCATTTTGTTAATTGCTTTATTGTTGTTTTGTAGTTCTCTGTTCTTTTCTTCACTTGCTCTCTATATCCTTATGTTTTAATAGTTTTAGTGTTACATGTGGATTCATTTATCTTCATTTTTTGTGTATCTACTATAGGTTTTTGAGTTATGATCTGGGCTTTATACATAGTATTCTATGTATATAACAGGTTGAGGATGCACAGTGTGGAGTATGATCCCCTTGCTCCTCTACACTTGTGATGTTGTTCCTGTCTGTAGTTAGTCATGCCAGGGTTTTTGGATCCCTGCTGCCTCTCGACCCCTCCTATGCTTTTCAATGCGTCTTTCTCTGTACAAGTAGCTGTAGAAAATTTGTTCTTCCTGTCTTCAGGTTGTTTTCAGAGTTAGTTGTAATACATGTAGTTGTTGCCTCTGCGTGCCTTTCATACACAGAGTATTAGAGTCTTCTTATATGCCCTGAGATCACAATTAAAAGTCTGGTGGATATCATGAAACAGTAGCTGGATGAATTCAAGTGCTCCTACCTGGTTTCAACCAGAACAGCCTGCCTTTAACATGTTACACTGGAACATATAAACATTTTAATAAAATAATTAAAAGATAGAAAATGAAGTGATTGAAATGGTGATACTAACTGAAAGAAACATGCCATTTAAATTTAAAATAATTGAGACAAAATTGTAAACCTAGATGTATGAAAAATGTTAAGTCTTTGGCTTAATTTGCAAAGTAGCTAAAAGAGACTGGCTATGTGATTGTTACTGAAAGAATATGAACAATTAAACAACAAACATGACATACTAGCAATCTATGGTTAAGCATTCTATATAAAAGATAAGTTAAAATTAGGGATGTTTCATAGTTTTAATGACTAAGATTTTAACAAATTCCATCCACACTTATTAGCAGCTTCCTGTGTCAATCATTTTCTGACAAATAGGTCCAGACTAGTGAACAAAATGTCTTCATGGAATATTCTAGTGGAGAAAAGGAGACAATAGTAAGAAAGACAATAAGTAATCTATATGTTAGGTTGTATATTCATTTCTTATGGCTACTGTAACAATTTACCACAAATCTGGTGGCTTGAAACAATGTGGGTTCATTCTCTTATACTTCTGGAGAACACATGTCTGAAGGGATAAAGGCAAGGTTTCAGTGGAACTCAATGAGAGAATCTGCTTCCTTTCTTTTTCTAGCTGCTGGGGAAGACCTGCATTCTTTAATTCATGACCCCCTTCTCATATCACTCCAATCTCTGTTGTCATCACATTTTCTCTTCTGCATTGAAATATTCCTCTTTCTCCATCTTATAAGTATGCATGTGATTGCATTTAGGGTCTGATCCATATGAATAATCTAGTGTACTATCCTCATCCCAAGATCCTTAATTTTATCATATCTGCAAAGTTCCTTTTGTCACATACGGTATTCACAGGTTCCAAGGAATAGAAGTGGGTATATGTAAGAGGTAATCACCAAATGTGATGTAAAAGAAAAAAAATATATCCTGTAGGATATGAGATTTAGTGTGCCTTTGATATGCTATTTTCAAGTAGTGTCTTCAGGGTAAACTTCATTGAGTAAAAAACAATTGACCAAAAGCTAAAGGTAGGCAGGAAGTTGGTTATGTGAACAATCAAAGCAGAGCACAGCAAGCAGAAGTAATAGAGTTTAAGGAGGTATGTCCATGTGTCCATAGTTGAATCAAAAAAAGGGTGGGGGGAGGCAGGTCAGAGAGTAAATGGGGGTGTTATGTGGGATTTTTAAGGAAATTAGAAATTATTCTGAATGAATTGAGGAGCTATTTCAGGTTTAGTGGTTGAGAGGTGATATGATTTAATGTATAGTAGGATCACTCTGGCTACTGAATTGGGAGAGTATAATAAGTGGGACAAGAGTGAAAGAAGGGAAGCCTGTCAGAGAGATATTACAGAAAACTGAGAAAGATATTATAGCTTGTACCAGACTGGTATGAATGAAGGTGGCAAGAGGTGTTCAGATTCTGGTTATGTTTTGAAGACAGTGCCAACATAATTCTTTGACAGTCTGAAGGTAGTATAAGAGAAAAGCTAAGGAGAAAAAATAACTCCAAATTTTTTGACTGAGCCTTAGAAAAAGACTGTAAAAGGATAGATTTGAGAATAAGGTCAAAATTCATCTTTGGATGCATGTGTTAGTTTGAGATTTCTGTTAGGCAACTAGGTGGAAATGTAGAATAGCCACCACTTGAGGAAGTAATGTTTTCAGGAGAGATCCATGCTTTCAGAGAGTTTCAGAAAAATAGTGGAGGACATACAGAATTTTGATAATAATACTCCATGAATTTTAGAGGATATCATAGATGGGTTTCACAATTTGAGGATGAGTCAAAGAATGGGACAAAATAGGAGATATGACAATCCCTGCATGGGGTGAAGTCTAGAAAATAAGATGTAAAATGGGAATCACTCTTGTTGCCTTTTAGGGAAGAAATAAATTTACTCAAAGGGTATATTGATGAGGTTTATGTCAGGTAATCAAATAATATATTGACCATTCTTGGATGGCCTTTGGGGACTAAAGAAGGCACTATAATTCCTGGGATAACAAGCCCAAACTAGGACTATTTCAGGCAAGTTAGGACCCATTTTCTTCCTATGTTAAGAATATCTAGGAAAATTAGATTTTATTCTGAACGCATTGTCTTCTTTTGGTCCCTGGTGATGGGAGTAAATGGTATTAGAGTGAGTGGTCTTGGTCCCAAATGCAAGATCCACTCTTTCTTTTTTTTTAAGATTTTATTTATTTATTTATTTGCCACAGAGAGACATAGCGAGAGAGGGAACACAACGGAGGAAGTGAGAGAGGGAGAGCGGGCTCCCTGTGGAGCAGGGAGCCAGATCTCTATCCCAGGAACTTTGAATCATGACCTGAGCCGAAGGCAGATGCTTAACGACTGAGTCACCCAGGGGCCCCAAGATCCACTCTTTAACCCTCTTGGGGTACAGCAGATTTTTTAAAAGTTTCCCCTTTGATTTATGCTGCTTATATTGAGGAAGCCTGATTTTAATCCCAGTTCATGGTGCTAAGTGTTGATCTGACTGACAGGATTGCTTGGAGGAAATATGACTCCCTCTTAAAGATGATTGATGAAGTTGAGGACATCTGGAAAATGTACTCTGCTTAGCTTCTGTTTCCTCTGGATCTCTGTGGTTATAAGGTGGAAGGCTTGGGGAAGCATGGCCTTGTTCCCCGTGTATAGGTTCACATAGAATATGTGTCTATAATTAGACTTAGTCTTACTAATGCACACTATTACTTTATATAACCTAATTCAGCCTAACTAAATTAAGTTATTCAGTGTGCGCTAAATTCTTAATTTCAATGATGACATATGTTATTTCTAGACATTCCAATGGGTACATTTTTGCTATTTTTTTCATAACAGGTTTTATTTTCATTATAACATATTTCTTTTTTATATCTTTAATCATTTTAAAGTGTATATTATTTATGGTCTCTTTTGGGTTGCTTCATCATCTCCAGTTCTTGAAACGAGTGCCCATCCTTCTATTTATTTTGTCTGTCACTCACTCTCTTTAGATTGAATGGATCCCACTTTCTTTTCTTTTTTTCTTTTCTTCTTATTTTTTTTCTTCTCTTTCTTTCTTTCTTTTTTTTTAAATTCTTTCTCTTTCCTTCCTCCCACTCTCCCTCCTTATCTCTCTCTTTCTCTCTCTCTTTTTTTTTTTTTTATCTTTTAGCTCATTAACAGCTACCTTTTGTGTGAATCTGTGTCTGAGAGGTAGGGTCCCATATCAAGCCTGAGAAGGGTAAGTTGTTACTTTGTTTTGTTTCCTGTGTGATTCACATGAGACCTGGGATGAGTTTTCCTTGAAAAGCAGTTTACATTTATTTCTATAGAATATATCAGAGGGTTTGTCCTAAACTTGGCTTGATCTAGTTTTCTTGTTGATGTTAATTTTTAGGCTAGCAATTCCCTCAAGATATTCTACACTCTAAATCCATATGTAGTTTGGGCTTGTGTTTTTAGTTATTTGTCTCCAGCCATGGATGGAAACATACTTCCCCACTGCTGCCCTGAGCCAGTTCTCTAATATTCAGGTTGCGGTTCTCTAGTTCACTGTTCACTACTCACCCTTTGGTACCTCTTTCAGTGTTCTTGATGTATATGAGGATTCCAATTCCAGCTGCTTATCTTTTTCTGGACCCATGGCCAGTTTACAGTCCTTGTGTAGGCACTAAAGCATATGTCTATGAGGGCCAACATCTGGTCCATCCTTCCCATAGGTTCCTACAGTGCCTTCCCTGCCTATGACTCCCTCTTTATTTTAGGCATTGAGGGGTTCCCTTATATTACATATACAACTACATAATTAATTATTTTGTAATATTTGGGAGCACATATATTTTTGTAGTGAGAAGGTAGAAGTGGCTAAGGTTTACCAACTTTGTGGTACTGAACTTTCTCCCACTTTTTTTTTGTTTGTTGGTTTTGGTTTTGGTTTTATTTTTCCTTTTGGATGTGGCTGGGAAAGAATTACTTCTTTAAACATGTTAAATTTAATATAAGCTTGCTTTTCATTTTTAATGTTTTTTTTTAACCTGTTTTGGGTTCCTCTGATTTTATTAATGTTTTTCAATGATTTCTACACTGCTAAAGAGTGGTTCTGTATGCAAGTGTTTTCAAGACAGTATTTTTCTACAAAGTATTTCCATTATAGGAAATACCAATGTAGTAGTCTCATTATTTGATAATTATATGAACATTCAATAAATCCCTATATGAAACCTAATTAGACCACTTACTTCTCAGCAAATGTACTTTTTTAGCAATTGCATTTTTTTTATATTTTAGGGAATAAGCCACTATTTAAAACTACTCAGAATCTAAAATATATTAAATCAGGGAAACTCTTACGGGGAAAATTATTGTACTATTAAAAATAATGACAAAATGTTTAATCTCTGTTCCTTAATTCTATCAATTCAATTTGCTAATTACATTAATGTTAGCACTCTGTGTCAGAATAGATGTGATGCAAAGCAATGTTAAATCTTACTGAAATAAACAGTAAAGATAAAAAGCTTCATCACAAATGTAATTATCTGTGTAATAGCATGAGAATTTTGTGCTTTGAGTATTTTTTAAAATTTCCATTAACAATTGATTTGTTCAAGTTATATTTGATTTTGGAAAAATAGAATATATTTTCAAGTTTTAACTCACCAATTGGAGTGGCTTACAAAAATATTTAATATTAATTCTATATTTTGAACCCTGTAACAAATAGTGTAAAACTCAATCATACTTAAGCTTTAAACTTTTAAGCTTTAAAAAAAAAAAAAACTTCTGACTATTAAGATCATTAGAAAACACTGTGACAAAGTAGAGATAAAGAAAACACTGTAGACCAGAATATGAAAAAATAGCATAGGGTAGAGAAAAAATATAACAGTACGTCAAAACCTTATTTAAATATGACATAAATTTTAAAGGAGACTATAATTTCAAACATAGCAAATGTAACAAATGATACATCATACAACCAGTCAAGAAGGTACTCCAGTTTAAGAATAATATGGTGGGTGTGAATCTCTTTTTAAGGAGGTCCGTGGTCCTTATAAATGATGTTAATCATCAATACCATCAGTTTCTCATTAAGGTTATTATAATCATTTTCACCATCATTAAAAAAAGCCAAGGATATAGAGTAAGAACAACACTACATTTATTTCCCAAGAACCCATTTCAAGTTCTAGTCCTACGCAGTTATTTACCATACAGTGTTGGGTTAGGTCCATAAATCCTCTGCATTATTTTTTGTTTCTAAAAAATAGTGATAATAATGCCTGTCTTACTAAACTCACAGTGTTACAGGAATCAATTTTAAAAATGCACCCTAAAACACTTCAAAAGAATGATATTATGTTTTCATTAAAGAATAAAAGAGAATCAAGTCCCCTTTATATGCCTAGAATTTGAGTTTTATGTTAAAACTTCAGAGAATAAAATAATTTCATTTCATCCAATATAATATATCTAAAATGTAGCACCACTTTTTACTATGTAAACACTTACAATCTTGTTTTTTCCTGGTTATAAGATAAAGCAAGCTCATTTGGCATATGTAGTGTTTCATCACTAAATATAAAGCCATTGTTTGGACAAAGCTATGTTACTTGCTTCATTAGTAGCAGCAAACTTTTTATATCTATGCTTATTTGGCTGACTTGTCTCTCAGCTGGAGTATTCATTATGCAAAATTTTCAGAAAACATTTATGGGTGACATAATTTCTAAGTTTTTGTGTATATAATAACTGATTTCCTTTGTCATTGCACATGATGTATGATATTTGTGTGTGTATTCATTGAAGAACAAGTAGCCAACAATGATGAAAAAAAGAGGAGGGTTACTCTGCTTACTTCCAGTGTTGGTTACTTTGGGTTCAGTATCTACATATGGCTAGAGGCTACCATACTAGGTGGCATAGATGTAGAATATTTTTAATATAGCCAAAGGTCCATCAGAAAACTACTCTAAGGTGTCTGGTCCAAAGATCTCTCATAGGTACAAATTCAGAGCCCAACTCAAGGAACTGTATTTTACTTTTACAGTTTAGACCCTTTCATTTTTTCTAGGCATCCTTTTAAGTCTCTATAATAAATTTAGTGTCTTTCCCCAAACATAAGTGCTTACTAGTTGTACAATGATCTGTTTATTCTCTAGTTGTTCTCTTGGTCCATAATTTATTCATTCATTCACCATGCAGTTTAACATTTGCCTTGGAATTTAGGGTATTAAAAAAAAACAAAGTTGTTGAGGATTTTCAAGACAATAAGGATAGAAGAGACATGATCTTTAACTAATGTAAAACTATAAGGGACAAATTCTAATTTTTTTAGTTCTGAATGGCCAAGTTCCAGATCTATTATGTTATAAAATTGTGCCTCTTCAATTAATTATGATCACATACATGGCATCTTCATCTGTTTTTTTTTAATAATACAACCTAATTAGTTTATTCCTGATTTTTTATAGCTGTCTATGCGTACAAAATATACTTTCAAGGGAAGTTCATTAAATTTAACTTACTGATATATATAAGATTACTATATAATTACTGCCAAAATCAATGATATATTTTTTCCTTCTGGAAGAACCAAAGAGCACATATTGTGATGTTTTGAGTAAAGAATGATTTTCAACACAATTTGAGAAAACTGCAATATAAAAGTAAATGTATTTTCAACCACAGATGTACACTATAACTAGATTTCTGCAAAGCCAAACTGAATAAAAATAAAAGTTTTCATCTAGCCAGTTATTTGGCACAACAAAATTCAAACAAAGAAAAGTTGTTTTTTTTTTCTTGACTGAACTCATTGAAACCAGACTGCACAAAGACAGCATATTTTGTCCTGAAATAAAATGAGAGTAAATGGGAAGCTGTTATTTTATTAAGTTTACATATTTACTACATGGAAAGATCATGGTTATGAAGCTTTGATAAATCCTAAATTGCTATTGTAATGATTATACCAAAAGAGAAGATCAAGCATGTTGATCATCTAACCATAAATGTCAATGGAATTGGACCAGGAAGGAAAAAATGAGAAACTAGATCTTGGACTTGACTAAGGAGAAAACATATCAAAAAAGTTAAAAATGATATTTAATGTGAGAACAGTGGTTTTGCTATTTCAGAAAATAAACTGTAAATAGTAATGTAAGATAAATAATTATATATCTCTCTCTGTACTCTTTTCTTTCTCCATTCCAAGCTATTCTTCTTACTTTCGTAATCAAAGAGGAAGTTGAGTACATAGCTGAAAATGGGTCAGTTTTCCCAAAGCAGTTTGTATATCCCCAAATGCCCACAAACTAGAAGCCCTGGGGCCTAACAGAAGCTATAATTGTGAGCCCTAGATGAAAAATAATACTTATGCAGGTGTTAGGTTCCAAAAGGTAGTAGGTTAGAACAGGTGACTTATCTTAAATGAAGCACAAAGTTCAGGATCTTAGAAGCATGGAGAAATACCTGTCAGTTTTATAAATTTATTTTTGGGTTAATGTTTTTATTTCTTATTCTCTGACAATAAAACTTGCTTTTAATGATACTAAATAACCATAGTATAAAGATGCATGTTTTATATATAGGAAAAAATACACTTGGGTTTTGATGTAATAGATTTTTCTAAGTTCACTTCAAAAAAGGAATATTCACCTACATCATAAAATTGGATCTTTGTAGAAAATCACATATCATTGAGGGATAACAACTATACTAGAAAAAGTCATACATTGTTTCTCAATATATATGTTACTGGTGTTTAGGCCACAGAAGTTCTTCATTTTGTGGGATTCTCCCATGCACTGAAGTATATCTGATATTCCTGAGCCACAGTGTCCCATAGTGCAGTGATGAAAAATGCCCCTTCTCAACGCATACACCAAGTTTCCAAATATTCCCTAGGGTAGGAAGGTGGGCTGGTTTCACCTCCATTAAAGTCAACTAAGAAGAATTATAGAAAAAGGATCCCTGACCATCTGAGGGTATGAGGGTGGTTAGGAGAGGTGTGAGAGAGGGAACTTAAAAGATGTTAACATATAATGAATAAGGAACAGATAATTATTTTAGGTCAGTGTTCTTAAAGTCATTTCTCCTCTGTAATTTCTTCACTCACTTGCTGTTCCAGTGATTATTTTTTGGTTCTATCTATCTATCATCTATCTATCATCTATCTATCTATCTATCTATCTATCTATCTATCTATCTATCTATTTACCAATCATCTATCTACCATCTATCTATCTATTATCTTCTATCTATCTATCATCTATATCATTTAGTGACTTGGTAAATTATTTAGGTATGAAAACACACTTGTTCCAAAAAGAGAGAGAGAGAAATCAAACACAAGAGGTATATACAATAAAAGTGAAGCCCACCCGCATTTTACCACTTCTCCTATTCTATTCCCTAGCAACAATCTCTTTACTTGATTTTAAATAACCTTTCTAAGAATTATGAGTCTGCATTTTAAACTCATTTCAAGCTTCAGTTCTCTGTGTAAGGCTAAATCTATCTACACAGAAAGTTCAAAGATGTTATTGGTTCCACAGCTAGATTAATATGATTTCAAACTAGATGGTGAAAGTAACATTTCAAGGAGGTAGTGATATAGCTTGTTATGATGATGTCTTCTCCTCCCCTGGGGCTCCCTAACCTCAAACCTCACCTCTCCAGTTTGGGAAAATTGTATTGTATACATACAGTCCAATCCAATACAACAAGCACTTTTTAAATTCCCTATATTTTGTGGTAGTCATATACAAGACTGTGTAAGGGAGTGAATAACAGACCTCAAAATGCTGTGTTCAGGTGAATGGACTGACCCTAATAAAACTTGGTAAGAGCTATAACTGTATGATTGCTGGCCATCCTGGACTCCTAACCAATTCTAGCTTAGCCCAAGTGTCATACTATCAGGTCTCTGTGACTCCACAGAATAATCTGATTCAAACAATAGAAGCTAATATCTCAAAAGGCTCTTAGAGATAAAAAAAATTCCAAGTATCTTATTTTGTAATTGGAGAAAATATGATCCAAAGTGATGATGACCTGTGCACATTCACTCAGTAAGCATATCCATGATAAATGTTCTTGAAAGAGTGTTAAAGGGCATCTAACAACATATGTACATTCTAGGATGACTTTCTAAAGGTGATGTGTTCAATTTGTTTTTGTTTGTTCTTTTCTACTTTATTTATTTATTTTCTTTAAGGATGGTTGGGGAAAACATAGAGAATTATTTGGAGTGCAAGTAAGGCAAAACAATAATTGGTCTACAAAAATAAATAAATAGAGTATTTCTTTAACCATGCTGTATAAGCAATTCACCTTTTTACGGTCTCAGTTTATCTTTTTAATTATTGTGCCCCTAAGGTCTTGAATTTCAGAATTATAACTTTTTTCTAAAGAAATTTTATTAAACATTTTAAAAATTCCATAAGTTTAGGAAGTATGTTGAAATGCTGCATACCCTATAAGCTCACTTAGTAAAAACAAAACAAACAAACAAACAAAATCCATATTCTTAATGGTAGAATTGAGGATGATTCACTGTTGATCTACAAGAAAAAAATAAAGCCATTCATACATTTATTATTAACTCATTGATTATATGGATGAAGAAGTCTCATACAAATGAATAAACTTATTTCATTTTCTCCTAAACAATATCCTTCTCCTTAAAACACTAAATGGGATATTCTGTACAATAGTATAGTTTTATTACAATAAATTACTTTCTGCTAAGAGGCTTCTTAGTAGAAGACTTAGATAACGTGAGTTGCTATCTTGCTACTTTTTCATTTTAAAACAAACATGATCAGGAAAAATGTATGAGTGTATTTTTATTGAAATAAATATTACTTAGCAAAATCTCGAAGCTTTATATGGTCTTTTGTTTTGTATAGCTGTGGCATCTTATTCAACTACAAATAGGATACAAATAGGCATCTTATTCAACTACAAATAGGATACATGGAAATTATTTCCTATACCCTTAGGCATCTATTCTCTTCTTGTTAATGCAATGCCTGAGAGGTTCTATTGGGAAAATGAAACATTTTCTCAAGTAGGATTAAACAGTTGTATACTTCATTGTTTTGGGGATATAGTAACAGAAGTATCTTCTAATAGCACTTAGTGCTTATTAAATACAAGTTGATGATGATGATTGATACAGGCCGCAGTAGGGATTAGGCTATTATTGTTACATTGCTTGCCTATACACATTGTGGGAAATGTTTATACACTATAGATATCCCTGAAATATGAGAAAATGTTGATTTACGTGATGTACAAAAAGTATGGCAATTTAAAAAATTTCTATTGGTTATCATAACCCAGTGTGGTTGTGTTGTCAGTCTCCTTATATTTTGACCCCAAGATGAAAATTTTAGAGTTAAGTGAGTACAGGCAGTAAGTCAGGACTTATATCAGAGTGAGAAGTTGTTATGGTTAGGTATATGTATTTCAAGGATCATAAATCTTTATTTTTTTATTCTGGCATATGCTAAAATAATACTGAGAAATGCATTTTGATTCAGCTTTTTTTTATTTTTTAACATAGTCTGTTTTAGTTTAAAGGTAGTGACTCCAATATTCTCCTCATCTCACTTGAGTAGATAACCTTGTTCCTATTTCAATGTTACAAAAACAATCAAACATGGACTCCTTCACTTACATCCATTAAATCTCCCAGCTCATTTGCATTTATATACTCTGGCTCTCTCCAGTTACAATTGCAGGAAACATTATCACTTTTATCAAATGCTAACCTCTCTTGCTCTGGATGCCCTCTGCTGTTCCTTCTCAAGGATTTTGCGTTTTGATTACCCCTCTTTCTTGCAAGATTGTTTTCTCCTTCTTCTCTCTACCAATTCAGTTAACAAAGAAATATGCAAAAAACCTCTGATAAAAAAAAAAAAAAAAACTGGTAAAAATCCTCATTTCATCTCACTTTTCCCATTTACTATTATATTTTTCTGATTGTCTTTACAATAAAACCCCTTGAAAAAATTGTCTTCAATTGCATTTTCACTTCCTCTTCCTCTTTCATTTTTTTCCTAAAATTATTCCAAAATGACTCCACATTTTGCACTTCATGAAGGCTGCTTTTATAATAGTAGCTTTGCAAAATTTATCAATTGTTTCAGTTTATCTTTACCTTTCAACAGCAGTCAACCCAGTTGACAACTCTTAAACAATTTCTTCTTTTAACTTTAGTTCTACTGTTTTCCTGGGCTTCTTTCTTTCATTTTGGCTTCTCTTTCTCAAACCTCATTGCTACTTTCTTGTATTTCTACTGGGCATGTAATGTTGAAGAGCCCTAGAGCTTAGTTCTAAGTCCTTTTCTCTGCTTCAAATAATTTTTTCTCTAGATAATTAATCTCATTAAGTTTTTCTCTAGATAATTAATCTCATTAATCTCATGATTAATCAACAATGGCTTTAAATAATATCTACATGATCTAAGGTTTATTTCTCTATAATTGAAGTGTATAGACTCATTTCCAAGAAGTCCATTCAATTCTCTCCCTTGGGTGGGAAATATTCATATTAAATTTAATAGGACCAAACAAAAGTACTCATTATTACTCCAAAATGTGCACATTCTGCTGTCTTCTTTGTACCAGTAGATGCCACCATTACCTATCAGGTTGCCCAAGTCAACACTAAGAATCATTCTTGATTTCTCTCTTTCTCTCACCATAGTATCCAATCCACTAGCAACTCGTGTGATGTAACTTCCAAAATGTATCTTGAAAATATATTCCCCCTTTATTCAACACTCTACCTAGCAAGCAGAACAATCTTTTAAGAACTTAAAGCCAAGCCAGGTTATATATGCATACATACACTCCAGTTTAAACACTTTACTTCAATGACTCCTTATCATCACATAGAATCTTTACATCGTGCTTAGGATTTTAATATTTACTTAGAATAAACTTCTGATTCTGGCTATAGAGTCCCGATTTGGTACTTTTACTTCTCTGTGCACATCCTTCTGTACTTTCATCAAACTGGCATTCCTTGTATCTTACTTAGCATGTTGTAGAAGCTTTCTCTTTTGTATAGAATACTAATCCCTCTTCCTGGAATATTCTGCCCCTTAATCTTAGAATATCTGGATCTTTCATATAAGTTAAGCCCAGAGATGGAGTGCTGGTTATACAGACCATTCATATTGGCCATATTCAGGTCTTAGTTCAAATTTCAACCATGGAGAGAGGTTTTCTTATCAATGAAGCTAAAAACAAAACAACAACAACAAAATAATTTAAACAGAGTAATTTGTGGAATGTGGGAAAAGAGAAATACAGATGAATGACTAAATTGTTATCTTACTTGAAAGCCTTTGTTGATATTTAAAAAAATTATTTGTAAAAATCATTGATTTTGACCCATCTCTCCCCAAGAATAAGCTCTACAAAATCATAGAAGTTGACAATCTTGTAAATTACTATAGTTTCATCCAGATAGATAACAAGTACATAAAAATGTATTTGTTGAACAATAAAAAGTAAATAAATTAAATAGAAAGAGCATGTAATTTTATATCAAAGGATTTGAGTTCAGTTCTAGGTCCTTTGGACCCTATTTGAGTAAATCTACTCCATCTACCCAACTTTGAGTAAATCTACTGCCCTCTTTAAGACCCAGTTACCTCATCTTTAAAATTGGAATAATAGTTCTAATAACAAAGTCTCAGTTCTAGAGAGATATTTTGAGTACTAAATGAGATTCACATGTGCACACACACACACACACACACACACACACATCGGTAAGCAATATAAAGATCTTTACAAAAGCAAATGCTGTCATTAGGTACAACTTAATCTCACTCATTAAGCATGAGATCAGTGATAGTTTTAATGTTACAAAAATTAGACAAAATGTGCTATATAAATAAATTGGGGAGGGTAATGGACAATTAGATACTGAATAGAACTTTAATAGCAAAGCTCTTATTCATATATGTATAATCCTTCAAGATCAATATAGTCACAAGTGAAAGAGAATAAAAAGGTAGCAGTAAAAATCCCTTCAGCATAAAGTTTGGTGACCAGTAGTCATTTAATATAGAAGCATAGAGATACACTATATAGCTCTTATTATTAGAGCAGAAACATTAAACAGGGTGGAGAGGACTTCCAGGTATAAATGACAACTTAAATCCTTCCTACCAAAATATAGTAAGCCAATTTCATTTCACTCATGAAAACCACAAAATAGAGAGAGAATGGAAGAAATGATGGGATGATAGGAATTTTAAAGCTGGACAAAGGATATAGCAAAGAGCCTAAAAGACATAAGAGAGCTAAATTCTAAGTCCAAAGTGACAAAAAACAAGAGATCATCTTATGAACAATTCAGAATTCCCAAAAGACTCACAAATTGGTAGCACCATTACCTTAGGAAGAGATTGTGGAGGGAAGGGAAAGCTATAATAAAAGCAAAGTTGGAAGTCTATGTAATAATAAACTACCTTCTCAGATTCCCTTCCACACTGCCTTTCTACCACTCTGGAAGAAGACTAGGCATGTGTTAGATCTTTGAACTTGCAGACACCTAGCTTATATGAGCTTATTTATACTGCAGGGACATTCAGTGAATATATGCACTGTGGTGCATGGAACCTCACCCCATCCTCAGTACACTTACCCTTGGATCCCAGAACACTGGCAGTAATAATTTCACTCTCTGGAGAATCTAAACAGCCTAGGAGAAAAATATAATAATTCTGACTTTGGATGAATTCCAACTGAATGTTCAAACATACAACCTGCAATGAAGTTTACTGTTGATAAGACCTATTCAGGCATTCATAGATTCTAGTATGTCTTTTAATTTCTACTCTTAAGTAAGTGTAATCTTACAAAGACTGCCAGAAACATGAAATATGGGGCCCAGAACAAGCAAATTGGTAAATGAAATTTGGAGGAAAAATACTAGTCTAGAAGATTAAACTTTGAAAAGAAAAACCATATACTTACAGAGATAAAAGAATGTAGAGAAAACAATAGAAAAAAAAAAAAGCCCAGGATAGTATTTTTTGAAAGAGAGAAGGAAATTCTTAGAAATTAAAACTATAGTCTTCAAATCTTAAATTCAACCACTATACAACCACTATATTTCTCTGGAAAACTTAATTTCTATTCTCAAAAATGATGCTTTCACACTTTCCCTTCTCTTTTCAAGCCTCTCACTTGCCTCCTCCCATTCTTTTTTTTTTTTTTTAATTTATTTATTTGACAAACAGAGATCACAAGTAGACAGAGAGGCAGGCAGAGAGAGAGGAGGAAGCAGGCTACCCACTGAGCAGAGAGCCTGATGTGGGGCTCGATCCCAGGACCCTGAGATCATGACCTGAGCCGAAGGTGGAGGCTTAACCCACTGAGCCACCCAGGCGCCCCGCCTCCTCCCATTCTTACTTAGCTCATGACCTGACTCATATTTCATGGATAAAATGTAAACAATTAGACAATAGTTTTCTCACATTTTTATCACCAAATCTTCAACCTACTTACCTCTGCACCCATGCCCTCTGCCTTCTCTCTTGGTGCAATGTTTGACACGTCGCTTCCCCTGGAAGGGTATGTCAGTGTCCAATCCTTCACTTATGTCC
>ML105618.1:0-27970 GCA_003697995.1 Taxidea taxus jeffersonii | reverse complement strand
AGAGAGAGAGAGAGATCACAGGTAGTCAGAGAGAGAGGAGGAAGCAGGCTCCCCACTGAGCAGAGAATCCAATGCGGGGCTCGATCCCAGGACCCTGAGATCATGACCTGAGCTGAAGGCAGTGGCTTTTTTTTTTTTTTTTTTTGGAAAGGAAAATGAAAAAATGAAAGGGGAGGGAAGGGGAAAGGAGAGAAGGGAAAAGGAAAGGAGAGGAGAGGTGAGGAAAGGAAAGAAAAAGGAAAAAGAAGGGAAAAGAAGTGTGATGGAAATAAGGAAGAGAAAGATGAGAAAAAAAAAAAGGAAAAGGAGGGGAGGAAAGAGAGAATCATGTTTAAGTGTATTGAGGAGATATTTATTCTTATGAAGAAGATTGGGGAATAATTTGACCATAGGAAAAAAAAAATGAGGCAATTATTAACCTCCAGGAAATCAACAGGTTGTAAAATAAAAGGAAATGTTATCATAATAAAGCATGTGCTATAGCTAAGCCATAGAGTACATTATATTTGTGAAATCATAAGGCAAACAGTGACCAAAAGTTATCATATAGCTACTTGGGAAAAAAAGACTTATTTAGGTGTAGTGAGGGAAGAAGGTGTGATAAAGGTTTTCTTGACCAAACTTTAGACAGTCTCTCCAGATTCTCTTTTCTACTAGGCCTCATTTTTGCTTTGTCCTCAGCCTGCCTAGTCCAATTCTAGCAAGAATCCCTAAGTCAGTTTTGCAAGATTTCTTCATGTCACTCTTAATAATGGATCAAACTCCAAATCCCCACAATTGACATCTGCTCACCCTGGCCTGCCTTCAGCTAAAGTCCTGTTAAGTTAATTTAGCAATAAACCTCTTACCCTTGATGTCTCCTCTTAGTAATTTTACATCCATTGGCTCCATCCCTCTGCTCCTGGGTTACAAATCCCCAGCTGTCCTCACTGTATTCAGAGTTGAGCCTGAGATCTCTTCCCTATTGTGATAGTCTTGACAGCTATTGCAATAGTCCTAAATAAATTCTTCCTTACTGTTTTAACAGGTATCAGAATAAATTTTCTTTAATGGGCATATATGAAAAAATAAATTTTAATCTTACATAGGGGAAAGCAATATGCCTCAAAACATAGTAGCATTAGAATGTTTTTAAACACATGGAGGTAAATATCCAAATAAACAACTAAAGTTTTAAATGGTTGTCCCTATAGGTGAGGGGAAGTAGGGAGAGTTGGGGATTACTATGGGAAAGTAAAAGATTCTGTTGCTTCTCTTTTCAACACAGAGGAATTATTTGAAACTATGTGCATGTATTACTTATATAACTTTTATTTTTCTTTAATGCACATAATGCTGAATTGAAAAAGAAAATTACAACAAATGTGTTTATATATACACACATAGATTACAACCTATGGGTTCTTTATGTTTGGATAGATCAAGCCAAAATCATTGTTTATCACGTATTACCTTCTTAATTACTAAATAATTGGGATGAGCTCTTGAGCTGTTTAATGAAGAATTAGGCTATCTTCAGGATAGATGTCTTATATTTAGCTACATGATTGTCAGTTTGTCCTAGAAGATCGGAAGCGGACAAGGTGAGACGAACCGACCTGACATTTCTGGTCTGATGTACTTCAAGAGTGTTCCTCTTCTTGGGCAATAGAAAAGGGTTTTCGTAGAGGTGAACTCCTCCATTTAGACTGCACAGGAAATCCCAGCTGACACTTCTCATCCTCAGCCCCTTGCAGTATGGCTCTTACTTTCTTTTCTCTTTCATCTGCCCCCCTTCCACCCACCCACAAACACACAATAGCAAATTCAATCAGCTGTGACTAGGAACTATCCACACTTGAAACAAATCTCTGAGACTCACTCAGCCTGAGGTAGTCTTTGTCTCTCAACGAATGGAAATAAAAGGAGGGAAGGAGTGGGTAGAGTATATGCCAACGGAACAAAGGAAAAGGCTCCCAAATAATCTCTTTACATGCTTGTTTCCCTTTTCTCCTATGTCTAATTGGAAGCTGTGAGTATCCACCATCCCACTGTTTCTCAGAAGTCTAATTAGAAGCCAATGTGGCTCTGAATTAGAATAAGTGCAACACTTGCCAATGACGTCTGTGTTTTGCAGGTGTCATAGCCAAGTGCCAATGTTATCCAATATTTGCTCACCACTGCCCACGTAGGACCAAACCCACACTTAAGAAGACAAGGACTGCATTGTCCTGACATATGTGCAATAATATTCCCTGCGTTTAAGCCCCAGAAGCACGGTTATTTAGCTAACATAGTCTTCTGCTATAATCATAGCAGTTTTTCTTCCAGCAGTAAAAATCTCACCAACTACAGTTAGGCATTTTCTGCTTTCCAATTACTTGCTGATGCTACGCCAAGCACAAAGTAATATTTTCATGTATCATTAAACAAATGCAGTTGTGCTCCCCAAACAGGTTTCAGTTTGGGTTAAACGACATCCATAAAAGCTTTCATAAATGGCACACCCTTCAGCTTGTAGTTTCTTTTTACTCATAAATATTTAAGCTGCATGGATAATACCTCAGCTTCCCAGAAAGTGCTGCATTAGCTGGGCAATCTTTAAAATAGAAAACTTTGTAGCAAGAGAAAGCTAGGAATGGAGAAATAAGTTGCACTACTAGCAAAAAAGTACCAGAATCCTAATATTTTCTTATTTCTGAGAAATCTATTTTTCTTTTCTATGTGTACCAAAGTAATCATTTGAAAGATACATATGCCAATGATAGTGTGTTTTATGTTGTAGGTGCTACAGATTTATATTAAAAAATGGACAATATTCTTCTTTCTGAACACTTACTAAGAGCAAAAATTTAAACCTAAGTGTAGAGGTGTGAATGTAGTAATTATAAAGGTAGAGTGAAAGGATCAATTTAATGCTACATTTTTGTCAAAGAAAGTTGGAAGTGAAGGGCGCCTGGGTGGCTCAGTGGATTAAGCCGCTGCCTTTGGCTCAGGTCATGATCTCAGTGTTTTGGGATCGAGCCCCGCATCGGATTCTCTGCTCAGCGAGGAGCCTGCTTCCTCCTCTCTCTCTGCCTGCCTCTCTGCCTACTTGTAATCTCTGTCTGTCAAATAAATAAATAAAATCTACAAAAAAAGAAAAGAAAAGAAAGTTGAAAGTGAAAGTGAATCAAGAGATGTTTCATACAGTGGGTGAAATGTCATGGTCCAGCTAAGGATCCTTTGGTTGCTAAGAATTGAAACCCATATCAACTATCATAAGTAAAGGGGGATCTATGAAAAGAATGCAAGACCGCTCACAGAACCCAAATACAGAAAGTCACAGGGCAGCAATTCTCTTTATTCCAGGCTAGACCCTCTGGCAGCCAGGCTCTACTTAGCTCTCCATCTGCTCTTTTCCCTTCTGTCCAGAAGACATTCATCTGCAAGGTTCTTTGTTTCACTTTCCTTATAATTTTGGTTTACGAGAAATTTTGGGCAAACCTTGAACCAACTCTGACCATGACTTTATATAATCCTATGATTCCAGGGCCATGATGTGAAAAGTACTTTGTGTTAACTCAATTCAAATTCTTAGGAGGAAGATGACAGTGTCAGCCTGGGTCATATGCCCAATTTCGTTCAGTCACTTGGTGCAAGCATTGATTTCTAAGTTCATCTTCAACATCAGCCACTAGAACAATCTAAGAAAAGCAATGTGGATGAGAAAGATATTCCAGAAATAATTATTAAATAGTCTTCAAGAAAATTTAAATGGAAGTTGAAATTTTGGATGAAAAAAGAAAATTTTTTTCAAAACAATTATACATTTCACGTTGGAATTTATACATTGCACACAGATACATTATCATATATAACCTTCCTTTATGACATCCTTGTGACATATGGAAGGAAGAAGGTGCCATCTCTATTTTAAGTATTAGGATAGTGAAGTTTAGAAAAGTGGAATAAAATAGTTTGTTACATTAATAATTTGGACACTGCCTCTTTAAGACTGCCAGTTTGTTTCTACATGTGAGCAACTCTAAACCAAAACCTGAGAATAACAATAATAATTTCTAAAAGGCTGTATTGATGTCTTTGCTATGAACAAAGAGGTAGCAACAGTTATCCCCAGATTCTCCTATCCTGGTCTATCTGAAGAATTATTTCAAAGAATATCCGCTGTTTATCTGTTAGTTTGAATGTGGCTTCAGTTTAGTGTGACCACATAACTATATGTTAAACCAATAAAATTGTAAAATAAAAGGGACATTATTGATAATGAAGATATGATGACAACCATAATCCTTAACTGTCCTATGTCAACCAAGCGATATCACCACCCTTCTTGAAATAAATGTAGTGTTGATGGCTTCTTCCTTCTGAATACAATTCAAATTCATGGATCCAATCACCTTTCCTGAAGAGAACTGAAATACGTTGGTCAATCTGGATATCAGGGATTGGAATAGAGTGAATATTGTTAAAACAGGAAATATCTTGAAATGTGGCCAGGCTCCTGAATTTTTAGGGCTTTCTACCTGTCTCTTACATCTAAAGACAAGCCTGATTTTCCAACCACACAGTGATCAAAATCAGGGTCTCCTTATCTTGGAAATACTTGAGTTATAAGGGTTACAGAGAGTTTTTCATTAAATATAAAAACCCTTTATAAAAATTATTCTGAGTTATTTATTATTGAATTGTAAGTGTTCTTTATATATTTTGTACTAATCCTTATTAGATATATGATTTGCAAATGTTTTCTCCCATTATATGGGTTGTCTTACACTTTTTTTTTTAAGATTTTATTTATTTATTTGACACAGAGAGAGGTCACAAGTAGGCAGCGAGGCAGGCAGGAGAGGGGAGAGCAGGCTCCCCACTGAGCAGAGAGCCCCACGCAGGCCTCAATCCCAGGACCCTGAGATCACAACCTGAGCCCAAAGCAGAGGCTCAACCCACCGGGCCACCCAGTCACCTTACATTTCTTTTTTTTTAAAGATTTTATTTATTTATTTGACAGACGGAGATCACAAGCAGACAGAGAAGCAGGCAGAGAGAGAGGAAGAAGCAGGCTCCCTGCTGAGCAGAGAGCCCCTAGGACCCTGGGATCATGACCTGAGCCGAAGGCAAAGGCTTTAACCCACTGAGCCACCCAGGCACCCCTGTCTTACTTTTTAATAGCATCCTTTGATGCACAAAAGTTTCCAGTTTTGATGAAATCCAACTTACTTATTTTTCTTTGTTTTTTTGTGCTTTTGGTTGTTATATCTAAGAAATCATGGCCTAATCCAAGGTCATTAATATTTATACCTATGTTTTCTTATAAAATTTAGTATTTTTAGCTCTTACATTAGGAATTTGGTTTCTTACTTTTCCTATTTGCATTTTGCTGAACTTCTGAGATATGTAAACAAATATTTTTCATCAAATTTGGAAACTTTTTGGCTATTATTTTTCAAATATTTTTCTCCCCCTTCTCTTTCCTCTCCTCCTGGAACTCATTATATATATGTTCATACACTTGATGATGTTTCACAGGTCTCTTAGGTTCTGTTTCTTTTTCTTTTTTTTTTGTTTCTTAGACTGGATAATCTCAACTGATCCATATTTGAGTTTGCTGACTTTTTCTTTCCTCTGTTAAAATTTGCTATTGATTCTTTCTAGTAAATTTTCATTTCAGTTTGTATACTTTTCAACTCCAGAACATCTATTTGATTCTATTTTATAATTCCTCTATTCCTGATGTTAGGTACATTTTTATCCTAATTTTATCCTAATACTTTTCTTTAGTTTTTAAATATGACCCTTTTAGTTCTTTCAAATAAACGATTTAATGCCTTTGTCTAATAAATCCAACATCTAGATTTTCTTAGGGATAGTTTCTATTCACTGCTTTTTTTCACATGTAAGAGATATTATTTATTGTTTTTTGCATACCTCATAATTATTTGTTGAAAACTGGACATTTTAACTAATACGGTGTGGGAACTTAGAAAATCAGATGTTTCTCCCTTATCAGCATTGTTGTTTTTGCTGTTGTTGTTGTTTATTTGTTTAATGACATTTCTGAACTAGTTCTGTAAAGTGACTTTAAAGTCATGTGTGGTCACTGAAATCTGTGGTTATCACCCAATGAATGGACAAAGTCTTTTCTTTTATGTCTCAAACCAGTAAGCATTCCAGTTTTTGCCAAGTGGCTATGTATGTATTCTGAGACATGCCTTCAACACCATCCAGAGTTTACCAATCCATCTTAGCCCTTGTTTTTACACTGAGTCTCAAGATTAGCTAGAACAGAGAGAGAAATTAGAGCCTTCTTAATTTTTCCAGATCATGCAGACTTCCCTGCGTTTATGCATAGCTGCACATATGTGTGTAACATTCCACATTCCCAAGAATACGATGTAGCCTTTCAATGTCCCTTGTAGATAAACATCTCACTCCACAGCTTTTCCTTTTATGCTTTTGGCTAGCCTATTTGCCCCAACTATTATCTATCTTTTCAGTATTCAGTAACTGCCTCTGGTCGTTTTGTGATATTCAAGAATTTCCTTTGATTGATCTTGACAAATGTCTCTGAGAAGAGGCTGTTTGCAGCAAACTTAATAGTTCTAGGGGCACCTGGGTGGCTCAGTGGGTTAAGCCTCTGCCTTCAGCTCAGGTCATGGTCTCAGGGTCCTGGGATGGAGCCCCACGTCAGGCTCTCTGCTCAGCGGGGAGCCTACTTCCCCCTCTCTCTCTCTGCCTGCCTCTCTGCCTACTTGTGAACTTTGTCTGTCAAAAGAATAAATAAATCTTAAAAAAAAACTTAATAGTTCTACAGTACATAGGTGATTATGTCTTCTGAAAATACAAATTGTTTTACTTTCTTTCCAATTTGTATGCCTTATTACCCTGGGTAGAACTTCAACTACAATATCAAGTAGGAGTGGTGGTAAAGGTCCTCCTTACTTTTATTCTGATCATGGGGAGATGGAATTCAGTATTACATAATAAATTTGATGTTATCCTGGTATTTTGTACCTTTATTTAATTGAAGAATTTCTCTTCAATATCCAACTTGCTGAGAAATTTTTATGACAGGGTGTTGAATTTTATCAATTGTTCTTTCTTTGGCATCTATTGAATTAATCATAAAATTTTTACATCCTAGAACCTAATATAGTGAATTAAATTGATTTTTAAATATTAAGCCACCCTTTCATTCCTGCAGTAAACCTCACTTGGATATAGGATATATATACATGTGTATATATATACACATATATATGAATTTATATAAAACATTTTTGTATCCATATTTTTTTTTTAAAGATTTTATTTATTTATTTAACAGACAGCAGAAGTAGGCAGAGAGAGAGGAGGAAGCAGGCTCCCTGGTGAGCAGAGAGCCCGATGCGGGGCCCGATCCCAGGACCCTGGGATCATGACCTGAGCCGAAGGCAGAGGCTTTAACCCACTGAGCCACCCAGGCGCCCCTGTATCCATATTTTTAAGATATATTGCCTTGTAGTTTTCTTTCCTTTCATTTTTTTTGGTAATATCTCTGTGTCTTCTGTTTTGATATTAGAACAAGGCAGAACTCATAGAATGGGTTGGAAATTGTCAAAAGAATTTATGTAAAATTGGCATTATTTCTTCCTTAAATGTTAGAATTTAATACTAAAGGCATCTGGGCCTGGAATATTATTGAGAGGAAAACTTTTACCTTCTTAAACAGATAAAGAGTTATTCTAGCCCTCTATTTTTCTTTAACTGATCTTTGGTAGTCTGTCCCTTTCAAGGACTCTGTTTCATTAAAATCATTGAATGTCTTAAAAGTTTTTTTTAAATAATGAAGGATTTCGAAGGGTTTTTCTTATAATAGTTATAGATATCTTATAAATTAGAAATTAAAAATAACATTTGAACACAGGAATACACAGACTACCATTTTATTGCCCAAAAGAGCAATGATGTTATCATATGATGAATAGTCTTTGAAAAATTCCACTAAACATTCATGAGAAAATGAGAATGAAAAAGATATATAGTATCTCAAAATTATGAAAATGATTTTGATTTCACAGATCTACCTGAAGTCTCAGGGACTTCCAGAGGTTCATTTCTATCAGAAATTATCATCACTCTTTACTAAGTTCCTTAGCTGAGAAACCTAAGAAAAATTTTGCTTTCATTTTTCTTTCTTCAGGGAACCTGGCTGGCTCAGTTGGTTACATGTCCGACACTCAATCTCAGCCCAGGTCTTGATCTCAGGGTTGTGAGTCCAAGTCCTGCACTGGGCTCCATGCTGGGTGTGGACCCTACTTAAAAGGAAAGAGGAAAAAAAAAGCTATACTCAATTTCTCAATGAGATATAGCTAAAATATAGTAGGATCAAAGTGTTTGTTTTAGTTGGCTTTATGTTCAATGTGAGTTAAGCGTAATATGACCACCATATTCTGCAGCCCCAATGTTATTTATCCATCTAGTAGAAGTGTATCCACATTTAATAAAAATTTATTTTATTTCCATATACTTTTCTTATCTTTTATGTGATTTCAGGGAGGAAAGTCATCATCTTTAGGAAGGCTAACATATACTCCATCTACACTACTACCTGCTTCATGCCACTACCTGTTCCCTTGTGGTCTCCTCTTACTTCAAGTTCTCACACTTTCCTCCTGACTGAAACACTCAAGCATAAGTACATGAGAGAGGATCACAGATCTCCTAAGGCTATTTGTAACCATTGCTGTGTGACCACTTCACTGGTTCCAAACCTACTTTCAAATTTACTGTCTCTTACCTAGTTCAAACTATTGGATCAATACCCTACTGGATCCATGGTCAGAGTTTGTGTTTTTGGTCTTACTAGCATTTCATAATAGGCTTTCACCAGTTGATTTCTTACTTCAAATTATTCAGTTCTAGGCTTCCTTAGGAGAGATTTCATTCCCAGTTTCAGCCTCTGAAAACCCAGCCTCTAACATGGACAACCAGGTTTTTGCCAACATGTAGCCCTATGGCAGAGAGTGAGGTTTAAACATCTTCATCTTCAGTTCCTTTATTGGCAATATTCTTCATCTCCTGCTCATTAACACATATGCTAAAAAGCACAAAAATTCTTATTCTTTCATTCACCTTCACTTTCTTTTCCCTTTAATTTGCTGTTAGTATGATCTAATAAAATGTTACCTATAAAAAGTAGTTTTTCTAAGTTTGATGTTTTAAAGAGTAGAACTTGACATTCTCTTCTATAATGTAATGTTTATAGATAGCCAACAGATTTTAAGTACTATCCAAGGTCTGCCAGCAACATATGGTTTTATTTAGGAACTATGTTCATACTGAAACAGGATTTTGCACATTCTCTACACATCCAACGCAAATTTTCAAATGTGGTTTTTTAAATTGTTTACTGAAACCAAATAACATGTTCTGGCATGACTCCAATGATCCATTAAATTGAAAGAATCTCATCAAAATGTCATAAGAAATGACTCAAAGTCAAAAAGGCAGTTAAAAAAAATCACATTAAAAAAAAAAATGTTTAAGTTTCTTCCCTGACTTATAGTTGGTAAAGTTAAATGTGCAACATAAAAAGAAAAAAAATAGCAATTTGTAAAATATTTTACATTTCAGGTGATAAGTCCTTTTCCATTTTAGAATAGGCATCTTACATGGCTATTAGAGTCAAGAGTGGGATTTGTATGATTCAAATTTAGGCAGAGTCACAGAAAAAAAATTGTCATTTGGATTATTCGGTTCTACAACAGCTTGAAGTTGGTATTTTTTTTTTAAGATTTTATTTATTTATTTGACAGACAGGTATCACAAGTAGGCAGAGAGGCAGGCAGAGAGAGAGGAGGAAGCAGGCTCCCTGCTGAGCAGAGAGCCCCATGCGGGGCTCCATCCCAGGACCCTGGGATCATGACCTGAGCCGAAGGCAGAGGCTTTAACCGACTGAGCCACCCAGGTGCCCCAGAAGTTGGTATTTTTGTTTCTAGTGAAGACTAATATTTTAAGTGTTGATATTAATAAAGCCATTCTGGTAACATATTTTATTGTAAGAATCTATCATACCTTGTTTATTTGACATACTGGGCTAGATAATTAGAATCTATTTCTTTCCACTTGAGTGCTGTCCAGATTCCATTTATTTGTTCTCTTAACCATTCAGTGTTTTAATACCTTATTTTCTAGAATACCTTATTTTCTAGAATTACTAAAGAGAGTAATAATCTGTGTTTGCTAGAGGCTTATAGAGAGTAACTTCAACATTTGTTATGCACTTTGAAATTTTATAAGAAAGTGATTTTCCCATGGTAAGCATTTATATTTATTAAATGAACATTACATTATCTTCATGAATGCTATTATTTGCAGACACCTGTGTATAAAAACACAGTCTGTGACTGATTTAAATCCATGTAATCTGTAGTTTTAGTTAATGTATATTTCAGACACTTCACGTTGTTAGAGGACATCAACAGGAAATAGTTCTCAGGACCTGGTTCCTTTAGAGAAAAATAGAGCATCACTGAGGTGACATGGGAGACCTGGAGTGATGCATTCAAAACTGTAACATCAGTTTACTTTAAGTTTGGCTCTACACAGTGAGCACAGTGTGCAAATTTATTACAGTGAAATCCACACCATTATGCTGACAAAGTCTAAGAACTGTTATATATTACTTCACTAAAATAATTAAGTTATGATAGTATCAGAGCACCTCTTTGTAATTTAAATCCAATATAAAATTAAGTTTTGTTATATTGACCCTCTAGATTAGTTGTTGCCTTCTCTGGACTATCTATAAAGAACTAATTAATATAATCAAAATTAAGCTTAGTGAGAACATCACATTTAAATGAACAAAATTTGGATTATATCTATAAACCCCTTTTTTCAAAATGGTCTTACATTAATAGCATACCCAAGAAATAGTATAAATAACATTAGGACAATTTTAAATGGTTTAAAGCTATGCTTATGATAATTTGGTCCATCATTTATAATATCAACAAAAGCCACCCTAACACTCATAACCTAGACTACAAGTGATTTTTTTTCCAAAACACATATTAAAAATCGTGATTTTAAAGTTCCTGATATTTCTATTAGCTTTTTAAAAATCACACATAAAGAGCACCTGGGTGGCTCAGTTGGTTAAGTGTCTGCCTTTGGCTCAGGTCATGATCTTAGGGTCCTGGGATCAAGCCCCAGGTGGGCTTCCTTCTCATTGAGAAGGCTGCTTCTCCCTCTCCCTCTGCTGCTCCCCAGTTTGTGCACTCTCTCTTTTTCTCTCCCTCAAATAAATAAATAAAATCTTTTAAAAAATAAATTATATAAATAAATATCACAAGATTTGTTGGGGCTCTTGCTGTAATACTAAGCATGGTCCACATTGTTTGTAATAGACTTAGCAGCCATAAGGGAGAAATACTATCATTCCCTTTAACAGATGTAGTTTGGAGGAAGAAAGTCACTTGTGTAAGAGTAAGGCCTTCGTAATCTCTAAAACGGACCTCCACTCCAACACAGACCATATTGGTTATTATGGAGTTTTTATGTAATGAGGGTTCAGCAGGACTTTGAGTACTAACTCAGACTGACTTATTTTTAAAGACTCGGAATGTTCAATATATACTTTTATGCAGTTACGTAGAATTTGCAATATACGAACCAATCAAAATAACACTAACATAATGTAAGATGTTTGTAGAAGGAGGAATGAATGAATGGATAATGAAATTATATTTAGTAGCTGTTGCTATTTTTCTTAGTGATAGTAAATTAGAAGGTTCAAAGCATAGTAAGGCTTGAAGAAAAATCCTGAGACAAAGCTTATTCCGTAACATTAGGGAAACAACTATTTGCTGTCAAAACTAGCTACTAGATACTTCACATGCAAACCTGTGATATTTAAATGTCAGCGTCTGATTAATCCAGTTTATAAATTTTCCATAAGACCTGTTATTTGAAAGTAAAGATTTCTCTTTTTGATAATTAAGGTTATTATTCCTTCAAATAAATTTTATTCTGAAGTTTAACACTGATCATTAATCAAATCAATCATAGCACAATGATGTCATTATAAATGCAAAATGTACTTGAAATGTTTTCAGATATTTTCTTTCAAATGTAGATTCCGATATCCTGAAGGAAAGTGGGTCTAGTTTATTAATTAAGTAAATGATTACATATTATATCTATGTGTTTAAGAAAGTTCTTCTAAATAGAGCTTACATTTTATTTTCATCGTATATCTCAGACTTTTCTAGTAAAACTGATGTTTCTTAAGATTTCCAGGAAAATAACACCTGATTTTCTTTTGAAATCAGGGATTAGAGAAACATTTTAAATTCACAACAGGACACCAAGAAGTATGGCTATACCTTGGTGTATTTCGTGCCCTATTTAAATTAGCATACCAGTATGAAGGAGAACATGAAATTAAACAGAACATCCCTGGTTGATTGTCTCTGCCTCGGCGAAATGACTTTTGTAAAAGTGTAAAGTGAATCCAGACACAAACACATGGTTGAAAGGAGCAGGTGCTGATAGAGCAATCTGTCAGCGCGCAGGGCCGCGTGTGCTCTCCGTGGCACGGCTTCCGTGGATATGTGGGGTGGCACCGGAGCGGTGTTACTCAACGTGCAACCAAACCCATATGTGCAGTCGCTACCGCGGCAGTGATTGTTTGACTTTTCCAAACTGTTAGCAGTCACTTTTTATATCGCTTATAAAAATGATAATTTAACGTATTTATTCAGCCAGTCAATCTCAAGGCTAACCGGCAAAGCCTTCAGAGAATTTATTTACCTTAAATCCATATTTCCTAACGCAAGGTGTGGTCAGAATTTTAAAGACGTCAGAGAGCATGCAAACAGACATCTAAGAATTCCCTAGGGCCTCCTTGCCGGAAATATGTCTGAATTCTAAGATGAAATTGCGCATTCATACGGCGTTGTGGGAGCTTGTGGCGTTTTCCCCTTGAGAAGAGTCAGTCAGGTTGACCCACACATGAGAAGAGGAATAGATCCCCATTATCTCTGGGGCATGCAAAGCAAGGTGGCGGAGAGCACCCGCTCTGGAGCCTGACAGCCCACGTTCATGTACCACTTTGCTACAGGCTACAGGCTTGAGAACTTGTGGGGCCCCTTCAGTTCCTCAGTGCCTCAGTTCCCTCCCTTGCGATGCAGGAAAAAAAATAATACTTATGCAAAGGGCTTGTCGTGGGAACTGAATTTATACATATAAAATATTTTGACTGTAACAGGACATACAGTAAAGGGGCGCCTGGGTGACGCAGTGGGTTAAAGCCTCTGCCTTTGGCTCGGGTCATAATCCCAGGACTCTGGGATCGAGCCCCACATCGGGCTCTCTGCTCAGCAGGGAGCCTGCTTCCTCCTCTCTCTGCCTGCTTCTCTGCCTACTTGTGGTCTCTGTATGTCAAGTAAATAAAATCTTAAAAAAAAAAAAAAGAACATACAGTAAATACTACGTAAGCTATTGTTAAACAAACTAGTATTTTTCCTCAGTTTAACTGCCTGTGGCAGATTCTGCCCTGAGACAGACAGAAAATAAGGGAATATTCCTCTAAGGGAGCTGTAGGTTATGAGCACAGTCCTCAGGGTAATGCTATGAGGAAATGCAGTAATTGTCTTATTTACAGGTGAAGTGACTGCCTGGGTTTGAATTTGAGTTTCCTACTGGCAGTATTACCTGGGGAAAGATATTTAACTACTTTGCATCTCAGTTTCCCCTTCGTAAAGTAGGAGAAATACATCTCAAATTTGGGGGAAGACAAAATGAATTACCACATCCACATGTGAAGAATCTGGGACATCGTCTTGCACATGGTAAATGCAGACAGTCGCCCACTGACATTCATTCGACTTACAAGTTTTCAACTTCATGATGGTGCCAAAGGATACACATTTAATAGAAACCATACTTTGAATTGTGAATTTTGATCTTTTCTCGGGCTAGCAATTGTGGTGGGATCCTCTTTGCTCACACTGAGCCGTGGCAATGAGCCGAAGCTCGCAGTCAGTCGCACAATCACGAGGGTGAACAACCAATACGCTTACAGTTATTCTGTACCCGCACAACCATTCTGTTTTTCATTTTTAGGACAGCATTCAATAAATTACATAGATGTTCAACCCTTTATTATCAAATAGGCTTAGTGTGCTATGATTTTGCCCAACTGAGAGCTAATATAAGTGTTCTCATACGTTTAAGTTCAGCTAGAATAAGCTAAGCTGTTTGGCAAGTTAGGTGTATTAAATGAATTTCCAACTTACAACATTTAAAGCTTACCACAGGCTTATCAGGACATAATCCTATCAAAAGTTGAGGAAGATCGATAGCCTCTAAAGGTTAGCCATTTTTTTTAAAGATTTTATTTACTTATTTGACAGACAGAGACCACAAGTAGGCAGAGAGGCAGGCAAAGAGAGAGGAGGAAGCAGGCTCCCTGCTGAGCAGAGAGCCCGATGCAGGACTCGATCCCAGCACCCTGGGATCATGACCTGAGCCGAAGGCAGAGGCTTTAACCCAGTGAACCACCGAGGTGATCCAAGGTTAGCCATTTTTAATCAAAGACTACAGGGCAGACATAATTTGGATGGCACTAAGTGGGAAGGAGGGGAGAGGAGCAATTAATAATGGGAAAAATAATTAACTAACAATAAGAATTCTCAGAAAGGCAGAGAATAATATCTGATGGAAGAAAGAGGTACAAGATTGAGGGTGGGTGGTCTGGAGTCTAAATTTTTAAAATCCAATGGTGATGAGTCCTAACATTGACTAACAAATTTGTGTGATTATTTTATCTCTATATTTAAAGTTAAAGATCTAGTTTAGATTTTCTCCTGATTATTCCAAACTCTCTTTTTAACCATGGTTTCATATTTTTATCACCACCTACTCATACAGTCAGATATTTCCAAACTGTTTTAAATACTTTGATATCTTGAAGATCTCTTATACTTGAAGGAATAAAAAAAAGGATTTGGGGCAATAGCAAGAGTGAAGCTTATCACAAAATGAGTAGCTTAGTCTCTTCTTTACTGTTATAGCCACAGAACAGTAATGTCATCTCAACTGCTAAAATATGAAGGTGCTACATAAATGAAGTTAGTTCAAGTAAGGCATAAAGTCCTACTTAGTTCCATTACACACATATACTCACACAAACTAAGGCCTTCCTATTTAGAGGTTAACCAATTCATAATCAAATCACACATATTGTATTTTCTACTTTAAAATGTTTTGAAATCCTGAACACTTGGCAGGTAGGGGGAGTGAATGATAATTAGTCAACAAGATAATATAAAACAAGGGTGCCTGGGTGGCTCAGTCGTTAAGTCTGCCTTCGGCTCAATTCATGATCCCAGAGTCCTGGGATCCAGCCCCACATCGGGCTCTCTGCTCAGCGGGAAGCCTGCTTCTCCCTCTCCCAATCCACCTGCTTGTGTTCCCTCTCTCACTGTCAAATAAATAAATGATCTTTAAAAAAAGAATGTTTTGGGGCACCTGGGTGGCTCAGTGAGTTAGAGCCTCTGCCTTCTGCTCAGGTCATGATCCCAGGGTCCTGGGATCAAGCCTCTCATCAGGCTCCCTCCCCCTCTCTCTGACTGCCTCTCTGCCTGCCTCTCTGCCTACTTGTGATCTCGGTCTGTCAAATAAATAAATAAAATCTTAAAAAAATAATATAAAACATTGTATTTATGAAGGACAATATCAAAGGTAGTGATATTGACACGTGACCACAGGCAAAGAGTTTCCTAAAATATTTATGGCCTAAAGAACACACCTGACATTTATTTAAGCAATACTGTTCCATAAATTTTTATTATATTAATTATAATCACATAATTAGGTAGTTAACTACTTTCATTTGGATCCTTGCTGCTCAAAATGTGGTTTATGGAGCAGCAGTATTTTTTTTAATATTTTATTTATTTTTTTGAGAGAGAGAGAGAGAGAGAAAGCACGAGCTCAGGCAGACAGAGTGGCAGGCAGAGGCAGAAGGAGAAGCAGGCTCCCCGCAGAGCAAGGAACCTGATGTGGGACTCGATCCCAGGATGCTGGGATCATGACCTGAGCCGAAAGCATAGGCTTTAACCCACTGAGCCACCCAGGTGTCCCTGGAGCAGCAGTATTGAAATCACCTAGAAGCTTGTTAGAAAATGGAGGTTCTCTGGCCCCACCCCATACTTACTGAATTAAAATCTACAGTCTGAGGGCACCTGGGTGGCTCAGTTGTTAAGCCACTGCCTTCGGCTCAGGTCATGATCCTGGAGTCTCAGGATCGAGTCCCGCATCGGGCTCCCAGCTCTGCAGGGAGTCTGCTTCTCCCTCTGACCTTCTCCCCTTTCATACTCTCTCTCTCTCTCAAATAAATAAATAAATAAAATCTTTAAAATCTACAGTCTGATCAAATCCATAGGTGATTTTTAAATATGAATAAGTTTGAAGCACCTTAACCTAGGACATTGTTTTGTTTTGTTTTGTTTTAAAGATTTTATTTATTTGACAGACAGAGATCACAAGTAGGCAGAGAGGCAGGCGGGGGAGAGGGGGGAGAAGCAGGCTCCCTGCTGAGCAGAGAGCCCAATGTAGGACTCCATCCCAGGACCCTGGGATCATGACCTGAGCCAAAGGCAGCCGCTTAACCCACTGAGCTACCCAGGCGCCCCGAAGACAATGTTTTTTAATACATGCTTCATATCAGAATCATCTAAGATACATAAGAAATAGTAATGCCCAGGGTTTGCCAATAGAGTTTTTATTCAGTCTTTTTGTTTTTAAGATTTTGTGTATTTACTTGCAGAGAGTGAGAGAGCACAAGCAGGGGAAAGAGCAGGCAGAGGGAGAAACAGTCTCCCCACAGAGCAAGGAGCCCAATGTGGGACTTGATCCCAGGACTCTGGGATCACAACCCAAGCTGAAGGCAGACACTTAACAGGTTGAGCTACCCAGGCATCCCAGTATTTTATTTAGTCTTGAGTGGGATACTTCTTCATTTTTTTTTTTTAAGTTTCTTCTGAGGGTTTATTGTGCAGCCAGTGTTAACAGCTGATATAGGTAAGCAAAATGAGTAACTTTTGGGAAACCCAAAAATTTGTTTAGAAATAAGAAAAAAGTCCGTTTCTTTAAGAATTGAACTTATCACAAGGGGATAGTGATCTTCAAACAAAATTGAGAAAAGCATATTTAATCACAAACCAGAGCAAACCTTTTTCTCACTCCTGAAGTCACAGGCTGATGTAAGGGAGATGTATATATGGAAGAAGGAATCTGGATCAGGGACACAAAAACAAGACTTGATCTGTAAAGAACATACATGGATAAAGCTAAGTTTTCATATGTCAACGATCAAAGTAGAAACATAACCTGGAAATATCAAAGCATTTTAGAGACAGAGAACACGTAATTACTCTAGTCTGGGATAAGATAAAAACTAAAACCAAATATAAAATTCAAAGGAAAAAAAATCAAAGGGGAGACAGTTGATCAAAAAAAATACTCAGGAACCAAAATATTCACCAATGAGTTCTAGATTTTCTGATTAATTTCTATGCTTGACAATACATTTTTATTGGCTTATTTTGAGATATTTTGTTTCTCTTCTATTTCCTGCATGTGCAAGGGCCAATCCCAGCTATAAATATCTCAGAACCCAGAGATATGGACAAAAAAGTATTTGCACTGGAGCATAGAGAGTCAGGATGGGAACACCAAGCTAAATTATTCTATGTCTTCCTTCCTTTCATTAACTGACTCAAGACAGAGTATTCTCATTTCGGGGTTTATTAAAGGGCACTCATGATGGTCATCACTGTAATACCAGACATTATATATACATGCTAAGTAATGTATAAGTAATGCAAATTAATTTTTTAGATAAATATTACCCATTTGGCTAGAGAGATGTACTTTTATAAATTCGAGAAGGTTTAGGTAATGACGTGCAGATGTGTGGAAGAAAAGAAATGTCTTCACTGTTATTATTGATGTTGTTGCTCAAAACTTTGTTAAATTTGCATTTGGCCACATATTTCCAAGGTGGTAACTAAAAGTAAATAAAATTAACAAATTATCGAATACAAATGAAAGAATCACACAATTCATGAATAAACTTCTAGCAAAGTAGTAGGCAATGAAACTTACATCAGCCCTTCTTAATAAGAAAATCAAAACTCCCTTTTTTTGGTTTCTATACCAATCACAATTCTTAATGTATTTATGGGGACATGATGTGTGAGCAAAGAAAGACTAGAAATGGTGAGAAGTCTTTTGTAAATGGAAGACTGAGATATTTACAAAATTATTTTTTAATGCAATGTTACACCATTTGTTTTTGCCATCATTTGAAGATATTATATTACAGACATTTCTAATAATTTTCATGTAGGGTCAGAACTATTTTTGATATAGGCCAACATTGTGTCTGTTCTAACCCCAGGTAAAAGTCTGCTCAGGTCAGTATTAGAACATCTAAATATTAAAGAAAATTCTTAAATATCAAAGGGTTCCCAGGTAATCCATTTTGAATGAGTCACTGAAAAAGATACTTTTTTCTGGAAGCTGGTTCAATATTCAGTGGTAAGTAAATTAAACTTAAAGTCCCTATGAAGTTTGAAAATATTTTAACTTATCTTTTTCATCTATTTTAAGAGTCACAGTGTTAGCAGAAATAACAATGTTTGAAAATTACTTCTGCAGTGTTTGGAATTCTTAATAAAACTCCTAAGCAGCCGTAGGCAATTATAGTTAGACTTCTTATTGGAAATCTAATCCTTATATGATCATTTTATGGACTAGAGAACATTTAGTTTCCAGGGTCCCTTTTAATCACAAAATGCTGTCTACTTCTGGAAAGTATGTGTGATTGTGAAAAATAAGATATAATTTCTCATTTTTGTAAAACTTGACTCTTGGCAACAATAAAATCTACACAGTGTCACTCTTTCTCTCTATTTTGGATGAGGATAAAAAATGTTTTTTTTGTCCTGCCTTTTCCATTCTCTCTTTCCTTTCTCTGATCCCTTAAAGTTTTTCAGTGAAATGTTTATTTTATTTTATTTTTTAAAACATTTTATTTATGTATCTGACAGAAATCACAAGTAGGCAGAGAGGCAGGCAGATAGAGAGGGGGCAAAGCGGGATCCCTGCTGAGCAGAGAACCAGATGCGGAGCTTGATCCCAGGACCCTGAGAGAGGCTTAACCTACTGAGCCACCCAGGCACCTCAAAATGTTTTTTTAAATCTTAGTATACATTTTAAGCCTCTCCTCTGGCATATTCATACCAAAATATTTCTCCTTCTTGTGTCAACTCAAACCCATGAAGTTGACTCTTCCTTCACTGATGGCAAGCCAGCAGTGAAATTACCAAGGAGAGGTTTTCTTTTAGAGTAAGGCAACAATTTTATAGCCTTTTCATTTGGTTGTACAAATAACACCCCTTGGTCTTTTTTGGTTACCTTCAGAGGAATGATTTAGATTTTGAATATAAATGCCCTGTCACTAAAGGAAATGCTGTGATTGTTGTAGGGCATATAACACTTTATTTTTCTAATGAAATACTTTTAAATTTATTTCAGAATCTGGAAGGCTAGGTGGCACGCACACATTAAGTAATCTCTGTAACTTAAGTGTTTCTGTAGATATGAGTGTAGCTTCATTTGAAAAACAAAAGTCAAAACAAAAAAGGATCTTGATAATGAAAGAGAAAAATGTGGTCAAAGTTCTAGCAAAAACCAAAAGAGATATAAACAAGAAAAAAACAAAGATTACTTAGTTCATAAGTCATCCAACCAAGCAATGCCTGAACAGGATTTCAAGGAAATTGATAGAAAGGGGAAAGAGAGGGAAAATAAAGGTGATGTGGTAAGGATATTGGGTGATCTGAATGGGAAGTAATTATTGGAGGGTGGTTTATGCTGCTCCAAATGAGAAATTAGAATCTATCTCCTAGTGTGTTTCCTGTCTTGAATCTAATTCTCTATCCATCATAAATTATATCACTTTATTTCAATTATAAATAATTTTAATGTTTTTTGATGTGCTAAGTTCAAATTATCCAAGATTTATAAGTTTTCAAATAGTTTTATATCTTGAATCTGAATCATTTCTCATCTCAAAATTCAAATCATGTAATAAACACTATCTTGTGTTGCTTGCAAGTGTCATGTCATAGCCCTGAAGTGAGTAGCTTTTTCTCATATTTTTTATTTGGACATTTGGAGGTTTTAAACATGGCCCCTAATCTTTGACACTTTCTGCTAAGCCCTGCCCAAATTGCAGATTTGTGAGCAAAATAACAGATTATTGTATTAAGTCATCAAGTTTCAAGATCGTTTGATACATGGTAATAGGTAACTGACAGATTTTATTACCCAGAAGGATGGTGATTCCATCACAACAACAACAACAACAAAACAATCTGTTATTCGTTCAGGGTTTGACAGCAGGTGGAAGCCAGAAAAACTTTGAGGAGACTGTTATTGAAATAACCCAAAGACCATGGAGGAAGTTGTTGGTGAGTGTTTAAAAGAACATGAAGGAAATATCACTGGAAGCTGAAAGAAAGAGGATTCTTATTATGTAGCATAAATATGTCAATGACCTGTCTCCTGCAGTAGATGTGGAAAATTGGAAATGAACCTCATGCACTCAGTGGTATAGGAGAATAAAAAAAAAAAAAAAAATCCCATGTAGCTGCTTCTTGCTCTTGTCAGTTATGATAAAAAAGCAAAAGAAGCAAGTGTGTGGGATGAGGGAGTGTAGTATTAGGTGTAAAGGAGCCATGAATTTGCTAAGTTCAAAACCAAAACTCTTTCTCTTTCCAGGCCTTTCCATATGACAATTCTCAAAAAAATAAATAGCCTGACGCCCCAAATCTAATTCTGTGTGAAACTACAATATTGTTTTTAATATTGCAGAAACAATTGAGATGGCAAACCAGGAACCCTGTCAGACACACAGAAAGGTTTACAAGAATGAAAAGGGCATGTCTTCAAATCCTCTCCATTTAACAATGGAGTTTCTAAGTCCTCAAGCTCTTGTCTCACTGAAGCGCTATGTGAACCCAAAGTAGGGAAGGACCGAGTGCAAAAAGACTCTGGTGAGGGGTTTGCCTAAAAGAGAACCCTAACTGCATTCACAGAAAACCCACTCAAGCTTTAAGAGAGTTGTTCTATTTAAAATAACTCCAACTTAGAATAAAATGGAAGGAGGTCTTTGGGTCCTTAATCAAAAGGATGGAAGCTGAGAAGGATTCAAAGGCAGAACTACAACCCCAGAGAGTGGAGACAAGAACGACAGAGAATAATTTCTGGAAAGCCACACTTATGCCTAATTATTAAACACCTGAGCTGGAGCTCACAATTGTGATATTACAGGGCCTGACGTGTTACTTCCTATTTAATGGGACCATCCAAGGCAATTACTTTTTGTCTGTTCCCTTGTTCTGTGCCGTGTGTGTTATGGGAAGATAACTTATTTGTTCAGTTCCCAGGTCTTCAGATTAGCAGAATCATACTCAAGGAGCTGTTGCCAGAGGCACATGGGTAATTCAATTGGTTAAGTGTCTGCCTTTGGCTCAGGTCATGATCCCAGGGTCCTGGGATGGAGCCCTGCATCAGGCTCCTTGCTTAGTGGGGATTCTGCTTCTCCTTCTCCTTCTACTGCTCCCCCTACTTGTACTCTCTCTCTCTCTGTCAAATAAATAAATAAATAAATAAATAAATAAATAAAATCTTAAAAAAAAAAAGGAGCTCTTGCCAAGGAGCCAAATCAAGGAGGTCTTCCTGCACTTGAGCCTGCTTTAGCTGATGAAACTCAGGGCTTTGAGCCTGAGACCAATTCTGTATGGGATGAGGCTCGAAAAAAGTGAGTATATTTCTTAGATGGAAGGAATGTAAATAATTTGTGGCCGGAGGGCATACTGTGACAGTTTAAAAGCAGGACTCCAAAATATTTTGATGTTCTTCCCATTTAGAAAGAAGTTTATCTTTTTCTCCTTGAATTCAGGTTCTTTGACAGCTTGACCAATAAGTATATGGCTGAAGTGATTCTATACTAGTTTCTGGAGCCAGAGCTTAACAACTGGTGGATTCTATTTCCTGTATTTTGTGACTGCTCCTGGGATCCAGCCAGTGTGCTGTGGGAGGAAGAGACCCACGCAGTCTGTGGAGGGGCCCATATAAAAGAAAACCAAGCCCTCAGCTGTCCATCAGCATTAATTGGCTGGTGTGTGAGCAAACTACTTTGAAAGTAGATCCTGTAGATAACAAACATCCTCTGTGGAAAAATAAGGAACTGAGCTCACTGAATGCTGCTCAGATTGCATGAGAGTAGAACAAATAATCTTTGTTGTTTTATGTCACTAAATTCTGGGGTGGTTTATTATGCTGCAGTGGATAACTGATACAAATTTACTATTGCAAACCAAAACAAAATGATCCTTCACATCTATAAACTTATGTCCCTATGCCTTTCCTAATTCTTTTTTTTTTTAAGATTTTATTTATTTATTTGACAGACAGCGATCACAAGCAGGCAAAGAGGCAGGCAGAGAGAGAGGGGGAAGCAGGCTCCCTGCTGAGCAGAGAGCCCAATGTGGGGCTCAATCCCAGGACCCTGGGATCATGACCTGAGCCGAATGAAGGCAGAGGCTTTAACCCACTGAGCCACGCAGGTGCCCCACCTTTCCTAATTCTTTAACCTCAAGCACTTTCCAAGGATCTCTCTAGTACTTTCCCTGCTAATTGACATGTTATCCCAATACAAATCTATTTCAATACCTTATTTCTACCAGTTCCTTATAGTATCTTAGGCAAGGACTCTATTATTTGCATGTGGGACAGACAAAATTTTAAATTTACACAGAAATTAAACTTTGATAAAGGATAACTATTAATCATGATTCTCTAGAGAAACAGAACCAATAGCAGCTCGCTTTCTCTCTTTAAAGTCATAAGGAATTGGCTCATGCTATTATGGACTGGTAAGTCCAGAGTTTTTACAGGGTTGATAATCCTACTTCAAGTCTGAGATCTGCTGGTTTCTATAAAACAAGGAAGAGCTGACTGATGTCCCAGTTCAAAGGCTATCAGACAGGAGATTTTTACTTGAGGGCCTGACTTCTATTCTATTTAGTCTTTCAACTGATTGGATTAGGTCCACCCACATTTTAGAGGGAAATCTGCTTTATGCAATCTATCAGTTTACAAAAATCTTATCTAGAAGCACCCTCATAGAACCATCCACTGTTAACATTTGATGAAATATGTTAGCACTCCATGACCCAGTCAACTTGACACATGAAATTAACCAGCAGAATGAATATTTAGAACAAATATTTTGTGAAATATGTTATAGATCCCCCCAGTCATCCCTTAGATTCTGTCATTGTCCAACTACTGTTTCTTTTTCCAGCTCCACCCTTGAAAACATTTCATTTTTTCATACTCTTGGAGGAATATGACTTTAAATTAACTTCTATGTGTGCCTTACTTTTCAGTCTCTCCTTGAAAATACCTCATCATTACAGGCTTGCATTACTTCCTCCCACTGGAAGTCTTTAATTGGATGCCCCGCTGCTTTGTAATTTTACATGTAAAGTATAACTTGGTCTTGTAACCAGATTCATACTAAAATTTTCTCTAAACAAATACACTATAAGATAATGTCACATTTCCAAATACCTATAAAATTTTTAGAATAAAACTTATTTCAGATGAACATATTTTCAAGTATCTAAATATTTTACAGATCCTTGACTTTATATAAACATTTTGACGTAGCAATTGTCAATAGTCAAAAGCAGCTAGTGATTACCCTTTGCTATTTTCAAAGATCTTGTACTTCTTTTGAATGTTATACTACATTTTGCTACCAGCATTTATGGCAACAAATTATTATTTAAAGGGCAAGAATGTAAATGTCCCAAAGAATTTCATGTACAATCCAGACAGAATTACAGTTATTATAACTTACTTCAAAATTTTGAAAGACTGTTCCTTGTTTTGTTGTTGTTGTTGTTTGTTTTGTTTTAGAATTAGAAAAGTATGCTATCACTTTTGGTAAGTCCCAAAATCTCACTGTGTCATACAAAATTATACACCCTCCATTATCTTCAATCTCATTTTAGAAATCTGCCTTCTTTTCCAGAGCCAGTTATCATAGAAACCTTTATTACATATAATCTTCGCTTTTTTCTTCTTGGTTTATCAACACTGCATTTTATAATAGAGGTTAACACAGAACTGAGTCTAATAACTGGATCTGTCACTTATTAGCTGTTTGACCCTGCAAAAATTATTTAAGATTTCTGAAATGGAGTTTTCTTGACTGAAATGGGGATAATCCTTGTCCTTTACCTGATTGAACGACAGTAAGGATTAAATAAGGCAGATATCTGAAATGTTCAGCAGGGTGCCTAGAACATATTAAAAATAAGTGATATCTATCATTTTAAATGTAATTTAGTGTTATTTGTGAAATTAGAGAATATATTTTGATATCTCAGGAATTCAGAATTTGGGCTTCTGTAACTATATGGACTACAATGTGTGCTGACTTTTTTTTTTCAAGTTTGTTTTAATTTTAATTCCAGTATAGTTAACATACAGTGTTAAATTCATGTCAGGTATACAACACAGTAATTCAACAATTCCATATATTACTCAGTGTTCATCAAGGTAAGAGTACTCTTAATCCCCTTCACTTATTTCACCCATCCTTTTACCCACTGCCTCTTTGGTAACCACTTGTTCTCTATAGTTAAGAGTCTGTATTTTGTATGGACTCTGAAAAACAATCTGAGGGTTTTGGAGGGAGGGGCGGGGCGGTGGGAAGTTGGGTGAGCCTGGTGGTGGGTATTATGGAGGGCATATATTGCATAGAGCACGGGTATGGTGCATAAACAATGAATTCTGGCACACTAAAAAGAAATTTAAAATATTTTTTAAATTATAAAAAAGAGTCTGTATTTTGGATTATCTCTTTTTAAAGTTTTTTTTAATTCCACACTTGAGTGAAATTATATGGCATTTGTCTTTCTCTAACTTATTTCGCTTAGCATAATACTCTCTAGTTCCATCCATGTAGTTGCAAATGGAAAGATTTTATTCCTTTTATGGCTAGTAATATTTTATACATATATATATGTAGTATTTATATATATATGTACACACACACACACACACACACACACACACACACACCACATCTTCATTATCCATTCATCTTCCATGAACACTTAGGTTGCTTCCATAGTTTGGCTACTGTAAATAATGCTGTAATAAACATAGAGGTGCACATTTCCCTTTAAATAGTGTTTTTGTGTTCTTTAGGTAATTACCCAGTAGGACGATTACTGGATCATAGAGTAGTTCTATTTTTAATTTTTTGAGGAAATTCTATATTGTCTTCCACAGTGGCTATAACAGTTTGCATTCTCACCACAGTGCACAAGTGTTCCTCTTTCTCCATTTCTCCACATCCTTGCCAACACTTGTTTTTTGTGTTCTTAATTTTAGCCATTCTGACAGTTGTGAGGTGATATCTCATTGTGATTTTTATTTCTATTTCCATCATAATGAGTGATATTGATCATCTTTTCAGGTGTCTGTTAGCCATCTGCATGTCATGTTTGGAGAAATGTTTGTTTATGTTTTCTGTCCATTTTAAATTGGATTATTGGGTTTTTTTGGTGTTGAGTTGTATCAGTTCTTTCTATATTTTGGATACTATGTGCATTGGTATTTACAGGTGAACATGAAAATAAATTCACATATCCTTTAGTTTTATTTACTGCCACCTATAAGATGTAACCACATTTATTTTACTTCTTACATTCTTCATGCACAGTTTCTGGTACCTCATATTTGTTATTTTTGAAACTTCTTCTCCCTCTTTGTTCCTGTTCTTGATCTTTTTCATTCCTAAGCAGGCATCTCTGTTAGGTGGATAATGATTCATATACACCAGGCACAAATTTCCTTTTATCAGTAAGTAGCACTTCACAAATTCAGGAAGGTATAGAGTCAAGGGTATGCAATAAAATTTAAACACTTCTTGTGAAACAGATAGGTATTAACATCTTTCTTTCTGATGGGCAACTGAAATAGTGTACAAGATATGTATTTTCTCTTTGTATGATGTTGCAATTCAATTACTCCTGTCAAACATGGAGTTAAAAAGAATTCAAATGGGGGCACCTGGGTGACTCAGTGGGTTAAAGCCTCTGCCTTCAGCTCAGGTCATGATCCCAGGGTCCTAGGATTGAGCCCCACATTGGGCTCTCTGCTCCACAGGGAGCCTGCTTCCTCCTCTCTCCCTCTGCCTGCCTCTCTGCCTATGTGTGATCTCAGCCTGTCAAATAAATAAATAAAATCTTAAAAAAAAAAATTCAGATGACTACCATTACTACTGGCATGAACACACACATACCCAGCAGTCTTCTAAAAGCCACAACAAACTGCATATATTCAGGTTTTGATTTGTCAAAAACTTGGGTAGCCGAAACTCAACAAGAAAGTTTTCTTCCTTGGAAATATTTCTTATGGTTTTGAATTAGGAGTTAGTACACTATCATCATCTAATAATTTGATTTGTAGTTATTATTTTTGCATTCTTATATATTATAAAACAAGGTATTTTAAAAATGTTTTGGAGAGTTTTAAAATTTTTGTCTTCCTTTTGGCACCATAGTGTATGGAATACTTGCTGAAACATATGGATATCACACATAACTCATGAGTCTTCCATGAATCAACCTGATGAAAGGTGAAGATTTTTATTTAAGACTCATGAAAGAAGAATTATCATATTCTTGCTAATATAGTTCTTCTCAATATGGTCACCCAACTATTTCAAGGACAGATCTCAACTCAGGTCTGTGTTTCCCAAATGGAGAGTAACATAGGACATCAGGCTAGTGCAGGCTGAAAAGACTCTGATCTTCTCAGGGAGTATCATCGGTTTGCTGTGCTTAGTCCAAAGTCATGTTCTGATGAAAATGTAGGTGGGGAGAAGACTCCCTCAAGTGACGCTCAGGGATCTCTCTATGCTGATACCTAATGCATGTTGGAACTATAGCAGATAACACAGGGATGTTGAGAAAGGTCCTACTTTTAATTTCGGTGACTACTCTTTTTTGAGCTATTGAGAGGGAAAACACAGTAATAGGTGCTTTGGATCTTTTTCTAGAATTCAAGATAGTTTTGCTTGTCTGCTCTACTTGGTTAAATTGTGGGTGAATTAAAATAGCTTGTGCCACCATGCTAGAGAAAGTGGAATAAAGTGAACTCTGAAGCAGCAGTAAGAATCAGGTTGGTAGCTCTGACTAAAGTTCCACAAATAAGTTAGTAGCATTATATATATTTTTAAAAGATTTTATTTATTTGACAGAGATCACAAGTAGGCAGAGAGGCAGGCAGAGAGAGAGGGAAGCAGGCTCCCCACTGAGCAGAGAGCCCGATGCGGGGCTCGATCCCAGGACCCTGGGACCATGACCTGAGCTGAAAGCAGAGACCTTAACCCACTGAGCCACCCAGGCGCCCCAGTATCATTATATTTAAATTAAAAATGTAAATGTGCTCCAGAGCTAATAAGCTCTTTTTAAAGGTCACTGTGAGATTACTATACAAGAGAAATATTATTTTGCCTTTATGTCTTATAATTCCTTCCTCCTGAAATTGTCACATCATCCATTTCTTGAGCTATTTTAAAGAAAACTTGTAATGACTTGCTCACTATAGGGTCTTCATAATACTTCTAATAATCCTGAATAAAAGCTTCCAGAGTAAACAATGAGAGGTCTGTGACTCATGAATATGCATTAAGATAAGTAAGACAAAAGTTAAAAGTTGATTAGAAAATAAGTTTTTGATATGGCAGCCATATCACTAGCCCTGCTCCCATATTACTATAAAAGTCCTACCGTATTACTATAAAAGTCCTACCAATTATAAAAGTTTTCTTCCACTACTA